>BMAW01125576.1:0-48692 GCA_019974015.1 Nephila pilipes | reverse complement strand
TAACTGAATTTCCAGACTCATCCATAACGTATATTTTCTATGCGCGAATTATCTGTATTCTAATTTATGTATTAATTATAATATCAGTAAATATTTTAATTCAGCACAAACTGATCTGGAGGTCCTACTTTCGAGTAGTTACTCTCCAGAATTCCTGGAATAATTCAAATTGACATTTAGAACTTTGAGGCAAAACGGCAGATTAATTCCTCCCGCCTTTTGGATTCGAAAGTGAGGTGAGCGTTTTACCTTGTTTATTTTCGTATATAGATTATATTTTTACAGCGTATCTGACAGTGTATGCTACTAACAACATCACCCGACTGTTCATGCAGATACTTGTCTTACAAATGATCTCATGTCTTGATTTACTGCTCGTGACATGGCTGTACGATCCATCAAGGTCATGTCAGTAGCGCGCCTGACTGCTCGGCAGTTTTTGACAGCAGGCTGTTGAGATTCCTCAAGGCGTTCCGTATGACCCTCATGAATCCATCTATTTCATATTCTACAGACAATCATGGTATCCGCAATACTGTGATACCATGAACCGAAATCCCAGTAAGCTATAATTTGACCTCTGTTAAAGTCAGGAATGTGCTGGTAAGCCTTTTCTCACCTTGCTCGGGGCATCATAACAACTTTTCACTAGGCAACAGAATTCAAATGACATTTTTGTATAAGAAACTTGCTTTTCAATTTCTTCATTTTGACGCATGGTAGGTGTCTCTACCAGTGTCTGTTTTATATTAGAACATTGAAAATATAATCATTTGCATACCACAGCATCTGCTTTCTATTGAGTATATTTCACATGCGTAGGCTATCAACTTTTTGTCTATTCATTTCAATGTCCAATAATGTATGTAACAATTAAATTAAAGCACCGATTTGTATTATATATACTTATAAGTAGTATTAGGGCATTTTACTTGCATACCATCATAGTAATCAATATAAAAACAGGATTATATGGATTATACCTTAATTATTCATTAACCGTCATTATTTATATTATTACATTTCTTTAATAATAACAGGAGACTAGATGCTTGTAAAACGTTTTTGGAGTACTTCAAAATACTCATAGTATTTAAAATTGAGCTTAATCATACGTAACAATTCTCAATTGTGTTTGAACATGAACTTCTATATTTTTTTCAATTTGTTAAGAACCGAAACTAAGGTTCTATTGTTATTTCTCTTATTACCAAGAATAGTTCTGTAAATTAATAAGAATTATGAGGCAGGAATTTTGAGAAAATTATTTAGGTAACTTCAAATTAGTGATGGCAATTGAATCTATATTTATAATAATACTGACTTTGATTTCACTTATTGATGGAGTAACGATTTTATATTAAAATTAAAGACAAGAAATAAAATCAACTACCACCACCAATGAAAAATTTTTTATTTGGAAATAAAGGGGGAAAAGTAACTTCAAATTAGTGATGGCAATATAATATTACTGACTATGATTTCCCTTATTATCTGATAGAGTAACGATTTTATATTAAAATTAAAGATAAGAAATAAAATCCTCGACCACCATCAATGAAAAAAAAATCATTTATTCGGAAATAAAGGGGGGAAAGTTTAATAAGATATTATATATTAGCTATTACAAAAATAAAACTAATTTGTACGCAAAGTCTAAGTTTAAAATTACCTTCAAGTCCAAAACCACTATTAAAGTGTAAAAGAAATTAAGTAAACAATTTCACACTATGACCTAATCAACGAAGTCTTAAAGGTCGAGATCTATCTAGCTCACATTCTGGCATATTATTATTTAATATTGCGTCCATATTTTTGATACGGGACTAGTTAGCCAGTAATATATTTATGACGCGGGGGTAGACTATATTCCCTTCACAATTCCAATCGGTACTCTTGGGTAAGTATCAAGGGGACATGTCATTCTCAAAAAAGAAATATACAAAAATACTTACATATCTAATTTAACTAATGAGCATTAAAATATTTGCTGATGATTTCATCTAGTACACATGACAAACAACTGCAAGCAGCTGGAAGGAAAAGTTATAGTTATACAGAGTAGTCAATTTAAAAGAGTACCCATATGTCTTTTGCATTTCCTACATCTATAATATATGTAGCAAAACTTTCAACATCATTAATCATTTAATATGGCTATATTTAATGTTCGGGTGTGTTTTCTTTCACTTTCTAAATACAAAAACTCGTTTTTTAAACGTAAATTTGCCTTAACATCATTAGTGATTTTTAATCTGATTCTGTGCAAATGATTTTAATAAATGTTTGGCTTTTCTCAACATCTTTATTTTTTTTTATTTTTGAAAACTAATTTTGTAAGTTTATGAATAAAAACCATCTGCTTCTACTAATTCTTCAATCGATTCCGAAGTGTTCCTGGACATAATTCAAACTGCTTAACTGAGATGCAGGACAGTTACTCCTGGTTTTAGTAAGAAGGAGCCACTCCACAAAAGTCAAACCTAGCAATGATACAAATTAAGGAATTCTTGTATGACTGTTTAATTTCAATAAGCCTGGGGCCACTGAGATAAACAGATCTTACACCGTTAGATATTTTTATGGGGTTATCTGTAAGATAGGGTTTTCCAGAGAAGTCCTGCAACCATCAATGAATTAAAACAAATCATAACTGAAGAAATATCGTTAATAACATCAACTATGTTGCGAAGTGTGTCGGAAAACATGGTTCGACATGTTTATGTTTACATTTAAAATGATAGTGAACATTTTTAACATTTGCTGTGAGAAATGGTATTGCAAAAAAAAAAAAAAAGAAAAGAAAAGAATCACAAATTACGTTTTCAAAAAACAAAATTATCACAGGATTAAGTAATACTGTGCGTCTATATTTCTGTTTTACCTCACAAATAAAGTTGCGATGGTCCAACAGTTTTGAACAAAGGTTCAATTATACTTCAGTGTCCAATAGTTGCCAGATTCGTTAGATTTAAGGATTATAAGAAAAATAAACCGATATTCTTTTAAATTGATCACCCGGTATAAATCTCATTAACTATCATAAGAACGTTTAATTCTATTGCGTGAATGACAAAAGTATGCCATTGATTGTGAGTTCTTAGGATAAATCTCATATCTTTAATTATAATTAGGATGTTCAAATTCATTGTTTATGGTTGTTATTGTGTACCTTAATTGGTGTGTATCATTTTCTTACATTGTACATTTATAGTTTAAACAAAACAAACAGTGGCGGGCCGTATTAGTGTTTCCCGTGGGCTGTAGTTTGGAGATTCCTGTTCGAAAACCATAAATTTGCTTATAAGCATTTCTATATCATATGTAATCACTTTAATAATACAAATAAATGACTTAAGATTTTCTAACAAAAAGAAAAAAAAAAAAAGACGGTAGACCTCTGTCTCTCCTCAAAATTTATAAAAATGGAGATGACCAATTTTAAAATGACTCATACAGTTTTAAACTTCTTTTTACTGGTCTTAATTTCCTTCAATTAACTTTTAAATGTAAAAAAAAAAAGAAATAGGAAACAAAATTTATCGTCAAGGTAAATTTCACTTTCTGCTAAGGAGACTACCACGTAAGATATCAGCAAAAATATGAAGTCTGTTATATAAATAAAGCCATTTGTAAAATAATTAGGATATATATTAATTTATATTATACGCTGGATAAAGATTTTGGAGTATATAACTATTCGATCCTAATAAATAGCCAGCTCTTTTCTTATCTCTATCTGTATCTCAGAGGTGTTTACGACACATGATTTATGATTTCATTACTATTGATGAAGATACCCTGTTCATTCAACATTAAGATATCATTTGGCAGTCTTCTTTGACAGAGGTAGAGCATTTGCTATCGTGACAGAATAGTGCATTACTTCCTTACATAAATAGAAGCCATTAAAAATATAAATTTATTCTTGTGTTGTTAATGTTTTTTAAATTCATAATAAATACGTTGCTTCTATATTTTCAATGAAAAACTGATTGATGGACTTAATAGGGTGAATATATGATGTTCAGGAGGCTAACAAATATAATTTCTCGTCAAATTGGTAGTTTTGATTTAGGGATAATGATGATAATCCTATAGAATTAATACTACCGTCCTCAAATCCTTACTTATACCTAATCGACTGCAAAAAAAGCATCTAAAAGAACAAAAAACTAATTGGGTTTATTTTGGAATTACATTTCTAAATTTCTTTTTACTCCTATTTTAATTTTTTGTTAGTGGGTTTTCGGGGCATCAAAATATTCTAAAATATTTTCAAAAATGGGAGATTAAATGTTATTCCGAAGAAACTTTTTTTTTACTTTTTGCTCTTTTGGACACAATTTTTTGCATTCTAATAGATAATATAATATAAATATAAGGGTAGCAATATAAATTAGCAATAGCAATAAAACTTGTGCATTATAAACCAAAATAGCAGGCAGAGGCCTTTACACGAGGTTTGCGAACGACGAAAATTACGAATTGCTGTTGCTACAGCATAAATTATACAAAATTATATATCAATATATGAAAGAAGTATGGAGGCAGTGCTATTCAATCCCTGTTTTTGTCGTACAATTCTACACGTATTTTACGTACAAACCCTAAAACAAATACAATGCATCTCATAAGACTATGCTTTTTTTTGCATTTATTGTGCATAATTCTAAAACTTCTACAGACAGCAGCTCTGCATTGGATTACAGATCAAATACTTGAAAGCAATAAAAATTCCAGGAACCTGAACCATCCACACTTAAAATTACGAAATGGGCGCCAAGGTAGAATTATCCATGAAGATCTAAGGATATAAGATAGCATATGTCGAAGAGGGTAGAAGGCAAAGGAAAAAAAAAATTGCAAAGACATTATCGATCTTGCGCAGCAATGATACTATGCTGTGAGATACGTTACATATGTAAATTCCCCAGGTCACATGTATCACATGGTATCATACAATAAGACATTTGTTGGTTATAAGATTCCGATTCATTTCTAAAAGTGCTGGTGTTTAAAAATAAAACATGAAGACACTTTGAGTTGTTTTTGATTACGATGGTAACTTCGATCATTACACAATTATATAATTATTTTCAAATATATAGCCGTATAATTTGTAAAACAATAATTAGAGACACATTTCTAAGTAAGATGATGGAAATTACTTTAGTTATTATCTTATATATATATATATATATATTTCCAAGAAATTTATAACACTTAAATGTAGAGATATCTTAGGAATGATAAATAAATATTAAGTTTATATCTCGATTATATTTAGAAAAAATTAAGCCATTTACAATGGGACAGTAAGTAAAATTTACAATACTTCGAGTTACTTTAATCTACGACTTCCTGAAACCAAAAAAAAAATAAGCATATATGTGTAGGCTTAACTTACAGCATTTTGTACGTAAGGATAAATTTTTGTAAAGAAAAATTTATCCAGATATATCTCGATTATTTCCTTGTAATAATTGAAATCTTTCGTTGCTCCCTTACACTGTAATATTCATATTAAGCAATGTTTTCAACAGTAGAAGCATTGCTGGATTGGTCTCTATCAATAACATTAAGGATGACAACATTAAGGGAAATAAATACTCGTTCTTTTTAGCAATCTTATTTATAAATAATAATTTATTAAAGGAAAAACTGTATTACGTTTTGACTGAAGAATTAATCTAAGCAGATAAGACCTAAGCATTGATGATTGTGGGAGGTGTGAACAATCGATTTGGGTGCTACGCAACATAAATCCGAATCCTGAAAACATAATTAGAAATTATGTCATATCCATGACATTGAATCGTCTGCGGGTACCAATGTTCTGACCATCCTTCTTTAAACAATGGCCATCTGTCAGATACAGATAGAGGAAATCCAATTAATTGCTGCATTGTTTCGCTAATCTTTGGATGGTACGTTTCGAAAGCTTATTTTTCATTTCAACAACTCCAATTGTCGTTTGAAGTCGATTAATACAGATGCTCAATATACAACTATTGCTCCTAGATATTTTTTAAAGTAATTTATTAGTTTTTTTCTTTTATATTTTTGTGGATAAGCGATCCTATAATCAATTATATCATATATTATTATATTAAATTACCAGTGAAATTTAAGTTATTAATTGGGCTGTTCGAGATAGAGTGAAGTAGATAATAAAAGAGATACCTGGAGTGCAATAGATAATTCTTCGAGGATTTTTTCGATGAAAATATATAAAAACTTCTGTGTGTTGGATTTTAATACCTATGAAAACTTTAGTGTAGGTTTATTGCTGATTTCCAAGTGTTTGATCTTCGGACAATTTACTTGAGTTTTGGTAAATAATTTTTTCTTAAGAAATTGTAACTGCACAATTAAAACTGTTACTGCACAATTGTAAATTTTTAAAGTTGGATCGAATGCTTTAGAAAAATGACTTAGAGTTTCTCACGACACTTCTGCCTTAAAAATATTTTCTCCGAAAAAAAAAGTTTACATTAAAATATAATTTTTTTGAACATTTTAAACAAATCTTTTGAAGATACTTTAATTATTTACTAACGTTTGCTTAAAACTTATTTGATTATTTCTGATCAACTGAAAAAACTAAAAAAATTTAACGTAAAATTGTAAAGCTCATTTCCTCAAAATGAGACTTTTCATAACTTCGTGCCGCGCACATTAAAAACTATTTATAGTTACCTTCCTAAAACTGTAAAGATACATTATTAAACTAATCTGCATAATTTGAACTAAAATTATTCGGTTCTGGGCGTATTTTGAAACATATTTTTAGGGATAAGTATACTTTTAAATTTAAAAGATTTTAATGCCCATTTTCAATGATCTTTAAACAGCTAAAAATAGTAGTACATGTTAAATATTTTTTTAATTCAGCTATATTTCTAGATATTTATTTGCATTACTAAATTAGAACTATAAATTCTGAAGAAAAAATGTTTTTTGAATTGGGCATGGAAGTCATTACATCCTCAAATAATATGATAACAAAGGGTTATGTTAATATATAATATTTTATAAGCTATGTAATATATATTTATAAATACTTAAAATTTGATTATTAGAGTAAGAAATATAAATTATCACACACAAAAAAAATCATCGTATGACCTCTTGAACCGAATTTCAGGTTTGCTTAAAGGGCTTAAATAGTATTTTGTTGCAGAATTTTGACAGATGATATGTAGACTGATATAAAAGTTTACAAAAATTATCTCGCTTACTTCCCTTTCAAATGAACTCTACCATGTAAGTCAACTATTTGGGGTGTAATAAAGAGAACTCAAAATATAAGTATCGAAGGATTAATTAATAATAAACTAAAATTAAGTATATTCGACATATATTTATTAAAAATATTTCAGGTAGACTATATTTATTGGTATAAGATATTTTACTAAAGAACATATAATTGTACTAATAAATTGAACAAAGAACTAATAAATCTGATAATTATCAAAAGAAATATTCTACATATCACAGTTATATTTTACTGATTTGGAATACAATTTTGAAATATAAAGTAACAATTTTGAGTAATAATGTGTTAGATCTGAATTTTATTTTAGTTATTCCTTCAAACAGATAAGTTTTTAACTAAATGGGAAAATATTTCAAATTTTTCTCCAAAATAAAATTGAATTTAACATTTATTTCCTGCACTGAAGACATTTTGAACAATTTCATTATTGTATCTATAAGCAACAGTATGATGAGTTTTTCATCTATTTTTTTTAACTATCATTTATATTCCAAATATTAAATAAAAATCTGAATTTAAAAATATTTTGTTTATTTTTCTGTATTTTAGTTGTTTGGACAATTATTTCTACTATTATTTTTATTCAAACAAATATATTTTAGACAAATATTCATCAGACCCCCTGTAAGGGATTGGAACATTTTAAAGTTTTCTATACCAAACTGGCTTATAAAAAAAAATTCTTAATGTATATTCTTCTATCATATGCTGCAGAAATTAATCATATGCCTAAGAAATTATTAAAAATTTGAAATATCTCGAAATTAGAACAGCAAATTTGATATTAGCAATCTTTTTATATTAGAAACATTTTACTTAAGACGTAATTTCTAAAGCGTTCTTAAGAGAAAACAGATGAAATTCAATGAAGATTCTTTTTTTAAACGAAGTAAAACATGTATTAATTTAAATAAGATTAATAGCTGAAAGAACTGCGATACTCTTTTAACACTATCAGGGGCGGTGGTATACATCTAATACCACATATTTAGCACCCTAAGAATCTCTTTAAAATACCTTTCTTCTCCTTACATTTATCTTCAAGTGGTAGCTTATAGTGTTATTTACATAAATTAGGTGGTACAACCATGAAGAATGATTATAAAAATTATAGCTTTGAATCTAATGAATGTTCCTAAAAAGTCATTGTTTTACACTTACAGAAATGTTTCTGAAATTAATTGAAAATTTTAATTTCATCAACAAAACAATCTACATGTTTGAAACTTTATGTAAATACTGCGAATTACTCAAAACAAAGCATATAAAGTATTCGTTTCATACTTCAAACTAAGTGGAATAAAATTTATACCACCGCCCACACAGTGGGTTCGAGAGCAGCAGATGGCAGCACTAAAATTTTTAAATCAGACTGGTATGTGAAGGTTCACTGTATTGCAGTGAAATACAGATGTCGTTAATATGTTATAAAATGCCAGTTAGGCAAAAATCAATGAAAAAGTAAACGAAGAAATTTAGAGAAAGGGAAAATAGTAAACTTTTCCAATGTTAAAATGAAAGAAAACGATAAATTAGTAAATTGAATATGTTTAAGATAAATGTAATTAAAATTAAATCGATAAATTAAAAAAAAGAATGTGCATTAGTTACATGCAATTAAAATTAAAGCAAACGAAAAATTATTAAGTTCAATAAATTTAAAATAAATGTAATTAAAAATGAAGCAAAAGATAAGAAATTGAAAAGTGATCTGGTATGCCAAAATGCTTCACCTAAAATAATAGTTCCTAAGATAGCTAATAAAAATTTATCAAAGCTGTGCATGCTCTTGGAAAGACAACAAACAAAAGCCCAGGGGTAAAAGGATTTCTTGAAATTTATTATTACAAAAAAATCGAACAAAGCGAAGACGGAGGGTGATTCTTCGCAGGAATTCAAGATAGAACTGGTTGGAGACAGCAGATTAGGGATAGGTGTTGTTGTTAGACATGAAACTTGCAAACAATAATTGATGTATTGTGTTAGCATGAAATAAAAGTAGACGATAAGCTACCAACAATTGAGGGATGACAGTAGGTGTTCATTGCCTCTAGCGGTGAACTTTATTAAATAATCTAAGTAAACTAAGATGTAATCATTGAAGAAAGGTATTACAAAATATACAGTACAGCAAAGAGTTACCCGGTTTTGAAGAATATAGCCTTTAGCGTACAACCCATAAATACTTCAGAATAAGGAGGGATGACCTTTCTTTCTTTTATTTTTTTGACACATTTGTCCATCATATATGTGACAGGGTATATTTTGATGCGAACAATTACCGTGGCCGGCTATTTTTGAACTCTTACGGATATACGCTTATTCTTATTTTTATTTATAGTAGCATTATAATCTAGTTTCTATTAATTTCTTAAATATATGCATTCCAAAAAACATTTTTAAAAGAATGACACATGGGGACTTTCGATTGAAAATTACATGTTTGATTTAAAGAGGTCCCCTCTGATGGATCGGAGTTACCTTCAGAAACAAGAGAGGAAAAAAAAATATTTTTACAATATATGCAATAAAAAATATGCCTTATTTTAAATAAAGCTGCATATGCTTTTCTACTAAATTTGGTTTATTATATTTATAATGTCGTTACATCATTAAATTGTGAAAATTATGTATGTATAAAGAAAGTTATACTTAAATTAATTAACACAATTTCACACAAATTATCACTCATAGAAATACAAATTAATCTTATAGATCCTATTTTTTAAAAAAATTTTCGTGATCCTAATATTTCCCAAATTAACTAAAATAATATACTTTTTTATAAAAGTAATTATTATTTCTTCGAAGGAATACAGGATCTTCGAGGGAACAACAAGTTTGCAAATAAGATGTTCTAGAGGGGCTGTGGTATATTATTTACACCGGATCTTAAGAATCAAGAAATAAATAAAAATTAATTTTACTACTAAATATTGTGTCCTCTTAATATTAGTAATTAATATCATATGAATTTTAACTAAAATTTCATGTTTTTTATATGCCGCCCCTCAAAGAGTTAATCCTTAAAACTAGGTTACGAAAACTTGAGCAGAATGTGGTAAAGAACTAGAATATTACTATTTAGGATTTTTAAATATTTTCAGAGATAAAACAAAATATAACTTTTTTGGTTCTTATGTAAACTACTGAATGAGGTGAAAGTGAAAAAATTAGTAAATTTGCGTTGAATGAATGCTTTGCAAATACGCAAAATGGAATGAACTGGATAAAGAAACATACATGCACTACGATTATAGAATGTGAGTTTTTATATTTCGACGTCTAATTATTAAATTCACTCTTATTTTATTTAGTAATTCTGTAGGATTTTTTTTTCTCCTTTTTATAGATTCTTTTTCATTCAGTGAACTCGACTGCGAAGGCCTATTAATTTCTGAAGTATATGCATATTTGTATTAACTATTTTGAACCAGTTGAAGGTTTAGATTTTAATTTAGTTGTGATTGCAATCTACGCATCCCACTTTACCCACTTTCCCATCCTCATTCATATGGCCGCAAGAGATTATTGGTCATGATCGTAGGTATTCTTATCGTCAAATTATAAATTCTATTCCTGATACATTTGAAGCCCTGCCGTGTAGCGTGGCTGATGCACATTAAATCTGGTATAGGTTCCATATTCTCTCTTTGGTGTGGCGTGTAAGATTTGAGAGGTAGGTGCCTACTGAGGTGTCGTCGTCGTCAATTGAATGAAGCTTTAAATTTCGATGTCCGTCTCCAACACACCCGTGTTGCTTTTCACAATGAAGTTAACAATAAACAGCCACAATTTCAATACCTTTATTTATATTTAGTTATAATATGTTTCCCGTTTGTAAATATTTACATCTGTGTCTACACATTGCATGATCTCTAGATAAAATTACTGTGAAAGTTATCAATCATAATTTGCAGAACTCTACTCAATAATGTTTTCTGTTACAAAGCATCTACAATAAACTTCTTTCAGTTTCTTAACAAGTAATAGATTTATAAATCTCACAAAATTTATATTAGTAATGAAGGTGAGACGTAAAGGTAAAATCTCTAGCGGAATGTGTAAACTGAAATAGAGGAAAAAGTACAATTTTAAAACTAGCGACACATGTTACATAACATTATTTAAGAGCGTTGTAAGATGTAAAATATACTCATGTAATGGTAGAGTTTACTTTCATAACTTATAAATAAAAATACTATGAACGCAATAATTAAGCAACAAGAACTAGTAAATATTGAAGATTTTTATGAAAGTAAAATGTTTTCAATACGTATATTGATTTTTATTCATGTATTACAAATGAGAGACACAATTAAATGTTAAGTTATGCATACATTCAAAAAGAAAACTTAAGATGTCTCTTTTTGGTTTTAGCATAAACCGCAAAGAAAAAAGGACTTTTGGAAAATAAATTTCTGTTTTATTGATACGTAAACAGAATCTTTAAATTGGAAAATTTTACAAATATTTGTATGATCTGTTACTGGTAATATCCTTTATTTCTGTACAAATAACTTTCATTACTGAACAATTTAGCATACAACAAAAATAAAGAAACAATTTTAAAAATATCTTTCATTATATCGATATTTAATACAAATTTCTATGATAAAAAATACTCCTAATGGTTTTCATTGAATAACTGTTCCTGGTAATAGTTTCCATTAATGTACAGCTTTTTGTTTCGAATATAAAATCCCCAAAAATTCGATTTTAAGTTGTTTAGTGTATTATTTGTGTTAAAATTCTTATATGTAGCTTATATTCTTCCCTATAAATAGCACATTACTCAAATAAAATTAATTTGAGGAACAAATAGTGAAAACTTACATAATTTTCAGAATCAAATAAATATATACAGTTACATTAGTTAGTATATTCTTCAAATATGAAATTAAAAATGATCTAATCTTTTGAAATTGGAGTTCTAATTATCTTTCTGTAATGATTAAATTGTAAAAACTCTATCCCTCTTAGCTTAATTAGTTAAGTTCTATTACAAAGTAATAATATCTGTACGTATTTTGCAAATTTAACTCTCCATTGAAAAAAGGGAAAACATTAGAAAAAACACTACAAGTATGTGAAATTCTAAGTGTCTTTTTTACTGCTTAAAAGCATTTACATCCATTACACACTGGGACAAATTTCTCTAAACTCTATATAAAGAGTTTCAAAGTCATCGCAAAGGTCTTTCTTTTAGAAAATGACTTCGACATTCTCTATTTCCTCACGTAACTCTCTTCACTAGCCGTTAAGAACACATTCTGCCTGAAAAATAAGAGAACATCGAGATCTTCTGTGTGCTAATTTTAGCTTCTCGGCAAGAGACTTCTGCTAAAGTGATCCGCGAAAAAGAAACCATTTCAATAAGTAAAGTCATTTGTAAAAGACGAATGGATGCATTTAATTTATTTCACACACTAGAGGAGTCATTCAAGAGCACTTAACTAATCGCTACGAATGTACAGCCATTTCATCACTTCTTTTTCTCAACACCCTTCTTCCTTTCGATGGTAACTATGCGCATTTAACGATTTTACCACTGCTAATGGAGATCTCGTGTTCATTCAACTTTAATGGATTGTTTGATTGTCATTTCCGTGCAATGGTGGAAATGGACATTTGGAATTTTGGACTATTACTAGCTAACTTGATAATTTCATTCATAACTGAATGTCTGTAAAGTTGGACAAACATATCAATGTGTTTTCTTTCTTTGAAAAAAAGAAAGTTTAAGCAATGATTGTCGTTTGTTATATCAATACGTTTCTAACCTTTATATTCATAAGTATGGAAATGTCTTAACAAAAATTTTCATACAATCTTACCTTTATTATAACATTTTTTTTAAAGAAAATGAGCATTGGTGAAAAAAATGCATTTGAATTTGGACAAAACAAGTTAGGTTATTAGTTTCATTCATAAAATGAAGTTATTTTAAATTTTACTCATATATGAAATTGTATTTTTTTTCTCAAACAAATAAAACCTACTTAAAGGTCGTTAGTTTCCTCAGTAAAAATGTCATAGTACATTTGTAATATTTTTATTTATAAGTATGTGAATAACTTAATTTGAATTTTTAGATAATCTCGAGCCATTTTTAATATTTTTCTTCTTCTAAATTTTGTGTATTATTGAAAATGAAAACGTTTCATTTGGGAAAATCTTAGTGTGTTGTTCTTCATATAAAAGAAATTCTCAATAATGATCGTCAATTCTTCATATTTAAAAAAGGTTAATTCATTCATAAGTAATGATCGTCATTCTTTCAACTAAAATGGTTATAATACATTCGTAATACTTTTGTTGCTATGTATGTGAATAACATGGCATGAATCTCTAAGCAATCCTAACATTAATTTAAAATTTGCTTATTAAATTTGTTGTATTGTTAAATTAAATCTTGATTTTGGACCATAAGATTTCTTTCAAATTGACACATATATCAAAATTCTGTGTCTTTCTTCTATAATAAAATATAGTCTAAGTGTTAATCCTCATTCTTCCATTATAAATGGGAAAATACGTATACTATGTTTCTAATCTTAAGTATGTGAATATACATTTTTTTCTGATAATTTTTGACACTATTCTATCGTTTGTATTCTAAATTTAGTGTATTAGTAAAAATGAACGTCGGAATTTAGACCATAACAAAATCACTTTAATTTCAGTCATAACTGAAATTAAAATTTGACACACGTATCATTTTTCTTCTTAAAGTATAAGACTGACAAGGTAATGATCAACACATTTATTATTTATACACATTTCAGATATTATAATAGTATGCTTGAAATGTTAGTTACATATGTATGAACAAAATTTAACGTACATTTGCAGATAACCTTTGAATTTTAACATTGTATTTCAACAATTTTAACATTGTTGATCTTCCTTTAATCCCGATGCATCCTCTTATCAATGAACGCGTATATTTGCTTCCTTTCTTCAACTTATTTGTAGATCACAGAGACTAATTTAACATCCATTAACATGTTTAAATTAATTATTAGTAAAATATGCAGAATTTTACACCGTCAGATCGAATATAAATCTTTTTGCCAATAAAATTACCCAATCAACCCAGTAAAGACGTTAATAAACATAATTATTTTACAAAAACTATTTTACTATAAAGGTGCAGCGACTCTCTTCCACAGCAGCACTAGAAGTTAAAATGCTTTACTAACTAGCCCGAATAGGGTGTTCTCTTAAGCTCAGTTGGTTAAGGCATGACAAAAAGCGACCGAACATCTTTCCTTCGGACCCACTGGACCAGGGTTCAAAAAAGCAGCTGTATCTGAGATCATTTACTCTCTCCCTCGCCACGGGGTCGAAAAACTTCCCCCGATGTTTCGTCCACAGCCAAAGCTGTCACTCAGGACTGGAACACCACATGGCATCACAGCCTATACCTACTGATTGTATATGCCCCAGATGCAAAAACACTTGCCTCTGTATGTCTAACGCACAGAAATCATGACCTGTGTTAATCCGGCTCTGGCGCATGTATCGACGACACCCGCCAATCAACACGAGACAGACAATGACTCAAAAATGGAAAAACTGTCCCAAGCAAAAATCAATTCAACAGGGAGGGGATGTATATCAATTGCAGTAATGGAAAGAGAAAAAGAAATCAAAAACAAACTTCTGAACAACAATACCAATGATTCTCTTCGTATAATCAAATGAAATTGGAGGGGGAGTATGCAGCGTCTCTCTTCTACAGCAGCATCAGAAATTAAAATGCCTTCTAACTAGCCCGAATAGAGCAAACTCTTTAATCCAGTTGGTTAAGTCATGACAAAAAGAGACCTATCAACTTTCCTTCGGACCAACTCTACCAGAGTATGAAACAGCAGAGGTATCCAAAGACATCTACACTTTCCCTCTCGATGGGGTTGAAAAACTTCCTTTTGTGTTTCGTCCACCAACGAAAAGGTATGCAGAAATTCAGCAGCACTTGATAACATGCTTCGACCGAAACCTTTTAAAGGAGTATACTAATACAAAAATTTAACAATAAATTGTATAAAAATGTCATGCACTTGCAAATTATATTTTTATAATTATTGAGCTCTTATACCAACTATCTTAATAGTTCCCGTACTGAGGATTCGTGAATTTATTGTAGAAAAAAAAAAAAAACTTCAAAACAATTATTTTTATGGTAATGGGGAAAAAAATCTCTTAAGCCTAGCAAATCACGCAGAAAATAAAATTTAACGTATATTTAAATTACATGCCCAAAATTTTCAAATGTTTCTTTTTTCTAGAAATAAAAGCTAAGCTAATTTGCACATACTTTAAGAAATATGTTTGAAATGTCAGGAGTGTTTTTTTTTTTTGTACCCTTTGAGCTCTATAGCAATTTTCAAATCATCTGTTTCTTGGGGATTATTTTCGTAAACTTTATTATTTACATATCTCACCAGAAGAAAATCAGGGAACATCTGGAGAAAGAGTTTCTAGGATCAATAATAAAAAGAAATAAAAATATTGCAATATGCCATATGATTAATGAAACCATGAACTTGCTTCAAAATCTTTTTGGCACTCGACTCAACTGAAGAAATATTTGGTCACTTTGATATCTTGCACTGAATATTCTCTGTTTTTTTTTGAGGGGATGTCCCAAACAGTTGATTATCAAAAAATTGCCATATTACTCAAAGAATATAAAAAGTAACCACCAGTAAATTGAATTCTATTTCTTAAATTATGCGTAAGCGAATTCAAATTTGTTTCCTATAAAGTGACGGACTTAGTGAAAAATTATTAGAAATTTAGGTTCCTACGTTATGTTAGAAGGGTCTTACACTGTTAGAATAAAAGTAATTGTTTTGATGTCCCTTGCTTTCGGGGGGGAATAATAAATTTAAAAATTGTCAATACGGGTTTTTTATGACACTTGGTAATTTATCAAAAGTACTCGATAATACGCCTAAGATGTATTCCTTATTATTACCAATATGTCAACCAGTGTGTTTTTGTGATTTATAATTTTAATTATGGGTGTGCTTTGAATACTTATATTTTGATTTAAGTATCTCATTACTAAGTATACCATGAAATTAAATGACAAGGGTAGGAAACCACTACTACGTCAATGCTATATATTTGCGATTTATTGCCTTACCATTTGATGAACACTTAAATGTTCACTTGCAAAACTTCAAACAAGATTCCATAACAACAGAATGTAATGTTGGGTTATATCGCTCTTTCCCTTTTACTGTCTATGTGGACTTTCTATTTGAATTGTTTGGAATATAACATTTCTCCAATAAAATGAAATTTAACGTATGAAATTTGATTGAAGTTAAGAAGAGAAATGAATAGATTTGAGGAGATGATGTATAAATTTGATGAGGAATTTAATATCGAATTTAGTATCCCGTTGTACTGTATTGAAGACTATTAATAAATAGGACTTGTTTTCAGGACATCACATTTATTTGAGCACATCTTTTCAAGCATAAATTCAAGACAAAATTTTACACAAGCAACTATTTATCAACGTTCGTCATTACCTCTTGGAACCAAATTCAATACTAAAATTCATATCCGTTGCCAGTAAATTAAATAAAATCAAAACTATGATCTGGTGTTGCCAAAAAAAATATCTTAATAAAGAATATTGAAAAAGGTATTACTTTAAGTTTAAATCGTCTGCTTTTAAAAGTAGAATAGGTAATGTCTTAAATAAAGTAGCACAATATATTAAACCGTCTGCCTTTAAAAGTCGAATAGATAAATCTTAAAAAAAGTATCACATTAAATTAAATCGCCTGCCTTTATAAGTTGGACAGATAAATCCTAAAAAAGTATCACAATCGTTTGTTTTTAAAAATTGAATATGTCACAACCTCTCCCCCCTCCGAAATAAACTTTAATTAATTTTTTAGATTAAAGTTTCCTAAGATTTAAATTATCGTTTCTTCCTATTTCAGGAAATTGATTTGCTTAGCAACTTAATTTTTTTATAGAATAGTTCTCTTATAAAAACACCATTTCATATGCTAAGCTTAAATTACACAAATTACATAAAAAAACAATAATAAACATACATAAATAATAAGAAGGATATCTCTTACATAAATACATACAGGTATATAACTTTCTTCCAAAATATTTGAAGTAACAAAAATTCAAAAGCACCCTTTTTTTTTTAAATATTGTAAACAACAAATAGAATATGAACTGAAAATCACAATATAATTCTAAACACTATTTTTTTTATATTTTTAATTCGACTAGGTATTGAATGGAATTGTTAGACTGCAGCAGATACTACTAATTAAAACCCTTTTATAAAAATCTATACAAAAAGTTGTTATGACATAAAATAGAATACATATTAAAAGTAATATCTATAATAATCACATTAGACAAAGCAATAATTCATAATGAAAAAAAATACAAAAACATATGAGATATTAGTAAGCCCAAATTTTCACTGGCATGCAGCTTTTGAAAATGTACAAAGAATATGTATTAAATACAATTTGTGGTGAAGAAAGTTGCAAAAACAATACAAACAATAAGCCAAATTGTAAAAAGGTAAATGCCTATACTCAAAGTCTGAAAGTATATTATTTTAAATATAATTTCTCTAATCAGGCCATGGAGTGAGACTTGTATCTGCATGTTTATGACTCATGCCACTGCCAGGAACTTCCATATTATTATAAGACTGTAAAGTCATTGCCCAACTCATAAGTTGTGGATTCAAATTTACAATATTTTTAAGCCAATCTAAAATAGTATGGTTCATCATGGTGATTAATTTATTTGGCACATCGAAATAACATTGTAGGTTCTTCACAGCAATTTCTTTGGCAGCGCACTCTTTCTGTATAATAGAATATTGCTTCTCAGTTCCTGCAAACTTCTTTCTGAAAATATCAGAAAAGATACGCTTTTTCTTAAAGGAATTTCTCTTTTTCTTACAATTTAATTCATTATCTTCACATTTACTAGTCTCAAATACCTTGTCATTATCGATAGTTACACTTTCATCAGATTTGGGGAAGTTAACGAAATATTTTGAACCAATTTTCTTAGAAGAATGCATTTTTTTTCAGCATTTCTTTCTTTTTGAATAACAAGAGTTATCTTGATTATTTCCTTCATTTGAACTTGATGTTTCAGATCTAGCAATAGCGGCATTCTGATCTACCTCATTGTTCAGTTCAGAATTTTCATTCATTTCATCAAAACAATCTTCTTTCAGTTCACGCTGAATATGACTTTCTGGAACTTGTTCAATATTTTCAATCCTATTTTCAGGTTCAACATTTTCTGCATTGACAATTACTGGTGGGACTGCACGTGGTTCTTTAGAGAATTCCTTCAAATTAACTTTGATTGCAAAATCTTCACTAGATGGTGGTAAAATCTCTTCATCAATTTTGGAATCGGGAATTTCTTCTTTAGGAATAAAACGTGGCACGGCATCATGAATTTTGTTTTTCACAGGTTCATCAGATAACTGCATGGATTTTCTGGGTGGTATACCTGTAGCTCTTAATTCCAGTTCCAGTTTTTTCAGCTCAAAGGCTCTAACTCGTGCTCTCTCTTCCAGATCCCGTTCTTCTTTTTCCAGTTTTTCCTTCATTTCCCGTTCTTCTTTAATGGCACCAAGTAATTCAAGTGTAAATTCCTCATTATAATCAGGATTTTCAACAATCAGTTTACATAAATGAAAAATATTAAATTCAGGTTTTACTTCAAACCAATTTTTCAGCTAACACTTGTAAATCCTGTTTCTTACTTCTAGCTAAGAAAGCCATGTTGGAGAACTTTTACTTGTATGTGAAATTAAATAATTTCGATAAATGAACGTTGAAACAAAACAGCTTTAAAGAAAGCCACTCGGAAAAGATGACGCTAATTCTTGAATAAACAAAGCAGTATATGATGTCAGAACAACACAGAAAACAGTCCTCAGAAGAAAAAAAATGGCGCTTGAAATCGAAGAACTTTTGCTACCAGATAATCCTTCGGACAAAAGAGAAAAAAACAAATTCAGCAACAGATAATATTTACTCAACAACTTCTTCAAGCAATTTTAAATATCTTCATTTTCAATTTAGAAACTCAAAAGACCAGCATTATTTGATTGAGGTAAGCACTCCAATTCTTCTTGTGGAGACCAGCACTACCGCCATTCGAATAAGCACATCTGAATTTCAATTATCTTCGGTGGAACCTCCAAATAATAGTCTGTACTGTATCGAAGACTATTAATAAATAGGACTTGTTTTCAGGACATCACATTTATTTGAGCACATCTTTTCAAGCATAAATTCAAGACAAAATTTTACACAAGCAACTATTTATCAACGTTCGTCTTTACCTCTTGGAACCAAACTCAATACTAAAATTCATATCCGTTGTCAGTAAATGAAATAAAATCAAAACTATGATCTGGTGTTGCCAAAAAAAATATCTTAATAAAGAATATTGAAAAAGGTATTACTTTAAGTTTAAATCGTCTGCTTTTAAAAGTAGAATAGGTAATGTCTTAAATAAAGTAGCACATTAAATTAAATCGTCTGCCTTTATAAGTTGGACAGATAAATCTTAAAAAAGTATCACAATCGTTTGTTTTTAAAAATTGAATATGTCACACTGTGTTTACTGAATAGTAGATTGTTATATTGCAGGTGAACATTGGTAGCAGACAACTTAGAATGAATATCATTTAGGAGTAATTCCATGTTCCAGAGTTTTGGATTTTCATCACGAACGCTGAACACCATTTTGTTTTCTCACTCGAACCCAAGTGAAATAGAAAGGAGAAAATCTTAGTTATCTTTGTTAATTATATTTTTATGTGCATTGAAGATTTAGAGAGAATAATGCTGTATGAATCTATGAATATTTATAAATTTAATATAACAATAAACTAATTTAGTACATATTTGATCTTCTTGTCATTTGACTGTAGAATTTTTATATTGTTTTAATAAATTAAATGATGACCACATAAGTAAATGAGAGAAATGTATGAAAAGAATGTCTAAAAGCGTTTAAGTATTACCAGCAATAAGTTCTAGTAATTTTAAATCAATTTGTTAAAATATTAACGATCATCTGTTCCGCAATCACAAAAGTCTGAAAATAATTCATGTAAAATCGATTAATATCCTTATTATTATTATTTTTTGTAAATTACCATTTATTTAAAATATCCAAATCACTGATGATCAATTGTATTCAACGCAAGCATTTTTCGGCCTCATAAAATTATAGTATTTTGAATACGATTCCTTTGTTATTATTTATTTTTTCTAACAGAATAATAATATGATCTTTACAATTAATATGAATCAAAATATCAATATGAAATTTTTCAAAACATTAAAAAACAATGAACTAATTAATTATTGAACAAAAATTTAAAAAATGAATAATGAAAAGATCTGGAAATCCATTTTAAGAATCACATAGAGAAATCATCTTTTATAACTCATACAAAATTATAGTAAAATATATCTTACTGTGAAGATAAACACATTATGTCAATTTTTTTTTTAAAAAGTTACATATTAACGAATTATAAGTTTTACGAGTGTACTTATTTATTTATAGCTTGCATATTAACGAATATTTCTCGAAAAATCCTGGAACATTTTTTTTTCTTCTTTGGACTATTGACTTTTAAATTAATTATAAAAAAATTAAGATTGATACAAATTCAAAATTTTTCTGATTATTATTGGGAGTACTAATAATTTTATTTGAATTTTCATCACTCTAGGTATTTATTAAAAATAATACTGTTAAAATTACTGTCCATCCTTGCACACGATAATTACAAATCATTCTAGCAAAAAAGACAGATATTCCGGGGGGAAACGTTTACCGTCTTTAGGAATGAATTTGTCCATTTTCTGATACCCTTATAAGATTGAAAGCACTGCTCAGATTGGCCATGGGTCACCATTCGGAACAAATTAAAACCAAAGGATGAAATACTGGGCAATTAAAGCGAGATTGATAAGGCATCTTGTCAAATTACTTCTAAATAGTTTTTTAATTGTTTTGGATCATGTGGCGATCGTTGTTGAAAAACAAATTTGCTGTGTCATCCGGCGCAATCATTTTGACTGATTTTTCGAAAATCTATAACTATGGATTCTTCGCGTTCTTAGAAAGTTTCACAGGGAAAGTAAATGCGAAAGTAGTCGAGCTGAAAAATAACTTTGACTTATCTACTGATGTATTCTTGTCAATTTATCTTTGTGAAATCGGCATAAGGTAATCTGGCAATCTTTGATCCGAATCTTCACGGAGTAATGTTTTCAATTATTATTTTTCAAACTTTTTCTGTTGATTCTGAAGCTCCTTGTTTTCATTTCAGTATCATTGTTTTTAAATCGTAGGAAGCAATATTCATAAGTTCTAACTGATGGAGCATATTAAACATAAGCCTCAGGCAGCAAAAAACGACTTTCATTTCAGCTGCCAACATTTCCTAATGAAAACTAAAAAATTGTAATTCTTCCCGCAGATTGTGTTTCTTTGATAGAAAATTCGACATTTAAGCATTCGAAAAAAGCTTGAAAAAATAAGGATGCTAACACTTCCACGGATTGTCATATAGTGACATAATTGTGGATTTGTGGTGCTTTATCATAAAATTTGTTAAAACATTTACCTATAGTAAAAAATACACTTAAAGCTATGTTTTGTATATTCTTTAAAATTAAATCAAACTTCCCACTTTTAGAAAAAAAGAATGTAGGGTTCTTTACTTTCGGCATACAGATATAGAAATGCAGAAGTTTTTAGCCGAAAAATTATTTTATTTCTAACTATCATGCAGTAATAATGTATCTAAAATGATAGCAAGTTAAATTATTACATCAAAGGATAAAAAACTCACATGCAGTATTACAATTGCATCACCATAATTAATTTCAGTATGTATTTTTTTTATTTCCTACTATTAAATCACATTCTCTCTATATATATTTTGTTCAACTTTTCAATCGTTAATAAAATACTTTTTATTCATCCACTCAAGTTCAAATATAATTTCTTAAACTTGTAGTGGATGACACTTGACGTTAATTTAGTTTTTTCAAGTATTAATTCATCAAATAAATTTAATTGATGAAAATGCAGTTTAGACCCACCACTTGGCGCCATTTAAAAAATTGCCAAACTTGGCGATTTTGTTTGGCTGAACGTTAAGTCCAGGGTAGCCACATTTGGCAAATTACCGTCAAATAATACCTGTCGCCAAGGGTGGCTCGGCTAAACTCATTCCAACTATTTAATTTACCGGATGAATTAATTCATTTTTATTTTATGTGGGAGAAAAAAATTGCCACTTAATATTGAGATTTTTTCATATCTATATGCATATTTATATTAATTGTAATTATTTAATAAAAATTAACTAAAATAAAAAAAAATATTTGTTGACCTAAGTAAGAATTGATTTAATTTTTTTTTATATTACTTGTTTTCTTTATTGTTTAACTACTTCCAAAATACTAATATTTTTCCTCTACCATAACCTTATTCATAAATAAATACCAAGAATTAGAACCATTTAATAACCTTCAGAATCTACAATAATAGGGAAGATAACATCATTACCATATGCAGCAGTTTATAACACGCATTTCATAAGCCTCCCTTGATTATGGAAGAGGTAATGTTGCTCACATTGGATTTCAGTCATTAGCTTGCGACATGATCCCATGATCCACTGTCCAATCACAGAGCGAGATTCTCTTGGAGTATGAAGCCGAGAGATATTACGCGATATGTAATATTTGGCATATAATAATATCAATGACTGCCAAATGTGGATTTGATTACAGAGGTATAGAACGATGTCTGGATTTGTAACGTAATAAGCATTAATGATACGTGGTTGAATTTTTCTGTCAGCATTAGTGGACGTGAATGCGAAGTTTCCTTATATAATATGCAGATATATTGCACAAGTACTCAGGTAAATATTTTCCTTTAACTCTATTAAGGCTACGAAGATGCTAATATGCTGAAAATTTTGCATTTCTTAGTTTTGCTGTTTAAAAATAAGAGATCCTTATGACATATATAGATGTATCATGGATATTTATGAATATTTTATTCTTAAGAAGTGCAACAAATTATTTTAAATTTATAAATAAATTGGCCGCACCAAAGAGAAAATAATGTCTATTTGACTTTTTCTGAAATTGTGACAATTTAAGATTCTCTGGTGCGCTTTCCTTAAAATCTACTCTGCACATAGAGCTGATACTTTCCCCATTATCAAATGAAATTATATCTTATGCAATGAGAAAAAATATTTTTTTTTTCTCACAAAAACTTGAAAACTCACAAGTCTTAGGTAACGAACAGCATTTATACAAAAGGTAAGGGGAATTCGGATCATGAAACTTAAAAGGTTTTGAATTTCATTAAATTGAAAGTAGAAAATTATGATCATGTTCAATGCATAAGAATGATACGCGTTACGCTTATAAGAAATCTGCAAATTTTCAAAGTTATAAGTGCTGTTGATTTAATGCAAGACGTACCTAAAGGTGCATTCGTGACCTGTGAAAGTAAATACTACTCTTGAATATTAATTTCTCATTCATTTTTTTATATTTTTAAATGCGATTTTCTTTCAATAAATTCATACATAAATATATAGATATCCTACAGTTAAAATAGTTCAATTTGCTTTCAATTGAAAACTGTTAGAATTATTTAAATTCGGCATAAAATAATCTCATACCTTTTTTTCAAAAGATTTTTTGACATTATTTAACTTGTTCTAAAATATGTTATTTAGGAAAATGATCATTGGTTCTAATACTGTAAATTACTATACATAATAATAACAACTTCGAAAAGTGTAATAATAACAAATTTGAAATATGTAGAGCTGAGTTACAATAATTCACATATATTTTAGATCATACATTTAGATAATTGTAGTCTCATTTTTCAATTTACTTTTAGAGCTTCATAGACGAGTATTTTAATGAATTTTACATATTGGAAACTGTGAAGTAAAGATTAGTTTGTGACCATAACTAAATACGAATATTTCCATTAAGGCTTTTTTTTTTTTTTAATTTTGCAGGACAATGGTTTACAGATTTTTTTTTGTGTTTCTTTATTTACAGCTTGGTTGATAATATTTTCCATTAACTCCTTGTACCTTTTATTTTTTAGACTACTGTTTTTTTAATTGTAATGTATTTTTAGCCTTATTTAGTTTCAAAATTTTCTTATTGCCAATGAGAGTTTAAATTAATTTTACAGGCATTTTCGTATGCATTTATAAAAACAGTACTTACTGTTCGAAATATCGTCCACATTGGACAATAACGTTAACCAATTCTTTTCGCAAAAGGTGTATTCTGTGGCAAAAATGTTCCCCATCTTTCGATAGAAATCGTGTAAGCATCCGTTTTTTCATATATCTTTAAGACTGAAATCACTACTCAGAAAAGTCATGGGTCATTTCTTGAAATAAATAATAATCTTAAAAGTCAAACGTTCGCGAATGAAACGGCTGGATAAAACATGTTATCGAAGAGGTTCCAAATAATTTTTACTTGTTTTGGATCATGTGGCAAATCGTTGTAGTGCTGAAAAATACGTTTGCTGCTTATTTAGACACAATCCATTCGATTGATTTTTGAATAGTTTACATTTAAGGAATCTGCAAATTCATCTAGTGTTTATAAGGGATTTTCATGGAGTTATGTTTTTAATTGTTTATCTTTAAACTTTTTTAGTTTGACCGAGCCTTTTTTGTTTTCAAAATCACCAATTTTAAGTTGTTGGAACCAATATTCATATTGATGAATCACTGCAATCACTGAATCACTTGACTTTCAGCTGCAAATGTTTCAAGTGAAAAGAAAAGTAACGCCTCTCACAAATTGTGTTTTTTTGCAAATCTCGACGTTTTATAAGATCAAAATATTATGTTTTTAACACTTTAATGGATTATCATTTACTGACAATATCAGTGAGTGGTGATGCCGTACCATAGTGTTTGGTGCAACATTTGCCTATTTATTAGATTGATGCACTAAGTTGAAGGCACACACAAACTCTCACAACACTTTAAAAATAAACACACTAAAGTATAGATCCAGCATACTTACATGATGTTTCGAAACTCACAGACAAAAATTCAAGGGATAATAGAAAACATCTAAACAAGCAAATTTTACCTTACATATAGGCGGAGGGAAAATGTTGAACCACTGGTTAATGTACTGTAATGTAAAGCATAAAGCAAGAGTTTTCAAACACATCATCATTTCTACCGTGGATTTCTAGAAATATGGAGGCGTACAATAGTCAGGAAATAGACATTCCTCCGGAAATCTATGTTATGTTTAAAATTGCTAGTTTCAATGTTTTCTATGACCTCTTAAAGTCTTACTCATGAGTTTCAAAACGTCATGTATATAGAATTTCAAATAGGAAATTCTAAGCTATTTTTACAACAACCATTCTTCTTATTTCTCTTTTACACGTGGAAAAATATTTAACTAAAATAATTCCATTTTCTTTCTTGAAAGCACTCACGCGCAATAAAACAGTTGCATCACCAGAAAAAAATCAACATATATTGTTTACTCTGTCGCTTGTATGCTTCTCTAATTCCACTATACTCGCTCACAATCTCATTCATAAGATAAACATCAAGAGTGAGATACTACTTAATACCATCCAGAAACCACAGTAATAAGGAAGGTAACAGCATTACCATGTGCAACAGATCATAACGAGTATTTCTGTAGCCTTCCTTGATTATGGTAGAGGTAATGTTGCTCATGTTGGATTTAAGTCATTATAGTTCGTCACGTTCCCATGATCCACTGTCCAATCATTGAACGGGAATCTCCTAGAGAATGAAGCCTATATATATAATCTTTGGCGTATAATGTTATCAATTACTGCCAGATGTAAATTTGATTACAGATGTATACAATAGCGTCTGGATCTGCAACGTAATAAGCAATCGCTCTGAATGTTACGTGGATGTATATTGTCTGACAGCGTTAGCGAAAATGATCGCTACGTTTTCTGGTGTTTAATGGAATCATAAGTACAACTAATTATTTGTTTTTTAAGTTAATTAAGGTGCTAAAATGCTTGAAGTTTCGCCTTCCTTATAGGATTTCGCACTTTAAATATAGAGAGAGATAGTCGTGGAATCTGTAGATGTATCACTTATAAGAATTCGATATATGGAACTTTCAAGAATTTTATTTTAAAAATATAAGCAAACATGCCCTCAAACTAGAGAAAAATATCTGTTTCTACGATTTCCAAAAATGTGGCTTTCCAGAATTCAAGTAATTTTTTATCAAAATCTTCTCCTTCGTTTTTCTGATATTTTTAACATTTTGAAATGAGGCTATATCCTGATCAGATATTAGAATTTTTTTTCTGAACATCCACAAATCTTAAATACTACAGAATATTTGCATAAGTATTGCGGAAAATTTGAGCCAATAGTTTTCCAAAATCTCAAATTTTGTTAAATTAATTTTTTAAATTTATCAATGTGTTCAATGTATAAATTATTATGATTATAAATTACTCGTAGTTTTATAAAGTTATAAATGTAGTGGAATTTAAGCAGAGTGTTTTAAAAGTAAGTACATGTCTTACAAATTTAAGAAAAACTATTGATTAATAAATGATCATACATAATTATTTGTGTTCACAAAACTGTTTTTCTTCTCGTAAACAAATACACAGATGTACAGATATATCTCATTGTTAAAACGGGAGTCCTATTGCAATTAATTTAAAAGTAAGAATTTCTTAATTTTTCCATAAAATAAGCTCATTTTCCCTTTCCTATTTCGTTTCAATAACCTTAAGCTATAACTATTATAAATTATTTATACGTTGCAGGGGATACATACTTGTTAAAAATCTGTTATATTTCTTTAAGCCCTTGTTCTCTCTTTCGAAAATAATATGATTTTTTTATAAAAGAGTGACTTGGTTCCAATATCGTAAATTTGTACACATATTAATAACCAGTTTGAAATATCTAAAGTTGTGCTATAAGCATGGACCATATAGTTGAATAATAGATATCTTAGTTTTCTATTTACTTATAAAGTTTAAATTCAGTATTTTAAGGAATTTTACTGCTTTGAAGTCTGAGAATATATGAATAATTCAACATGAAGGTTCCAATTAAGGATATCTTAAGCAATCTTAGCAATTTATGAGTTGAAAACTTTGAAGCTAAGTTAAAAGTATGTACCTTGAAAGTATTTTGAAAGTATACTTTTGTTGCATTGTTGTTCTAATTTAAAGATCATTTAGAAACGAGACGTTTCATTCCAACACTGTGAAATCGCACTTCACTAAAGGATTTATTGGGAAATTTATTTACTTCTTTATAATACGTTACCATATATTGTAAACTATATCTATCGCTCATACCTTATTACGAAAATATTTTTTAGCTACTAGAGAAACTATTGTTTTAATCAACAACAAAATGATGTCACTGATTACTACTCAAAATAGAAAGTTAAATATTTGTGACTTGCATATTTTCATTTTACGTCAGTAATAAATACATTTTGCCGAAATTATACTTAGTTGAATAATTTAAAGTTTGTTTTAATTTTGATGTCTGTGTGTAAAGAATATTATTTTTTACATGGATATAATTTGCTTTAAATCTATTATTTAATTGAATAAATTAATATTTTTTTAAGAATTTGTAGAAAGCTTTTGGTAGCTAAATCAGGTTTTTGTAAAATTTTACATAAAACTATTTATATATACATATATTCATATATATATATATATATATATATGTGTGTGTGTGTGTGTATAATGAAATTTAGTTACATTTACTAATGTAACTTTATTTTGAATCTTCTATTCATATTATTTAATTTTGAAATGCTATTATAATAACGATTATCAAATCTATAAAGATGGATTTTAAAGGCAATTTGATTCCCTATAATTTTTTGTCATGGATTGAAGCCTTTTTCTGTAGTTATTTAAGTCACTAACTGCTAGTTCTAACTTTGATTTATAACAATAATAATAGAAATTACTATAAAAATAAATCAGTCCTTAATAATTATTTTATATATCTTATAAACTATATTGTTTCATAATTAAAATTGCATGGATATTATACGTTTCAACTATATTATAAACGTTTTGATTTCTGTTTATTAATTAGATCATACTTGAATTACTGGAAATACTTTTAGTAACAGATCTCCTATAGTTACATCTAATCCAAAGGAAAGTATTAAATCTGAATCCGGATATTTTATTTTAAAAATTTCTATACTGGACCACAGTGACCTTATTGGTGATCATTCAAGGTTAATGATTAATTAATCTTGTATACATTGGAGAATATCTGGTATAATAATATGATTTTACTATAGTTAAATTCAAAGGGAGGATTCAGTTGTATGTACTGGAGATACATGAAAATAAAAAGAGAAGGGAAGATGCAGTATTTGAAAAAGTGGGACATATAATAAGCTTCACAAACGAAAATTGGTACTGTCTTATTTTAAACTAATTTTTAGGAGTCATGTTTCTTCATACCCTTTTCCTCTTTCAAAAAAGGATGTCTTGAAGCATTTCAGAAACATATATATATGTATACTTATATTTACAATTATAAATAATACAAAAATAAACAATAATGAAATTCCATCACAGTCTTGTTACCTGTATTTACAGCTGTTCCATTTTACGTAAAGAATATTCAGATGTATTAACCTAATTGTTCAAAAACTACATGAGAACAGATTTATGTTTTAACCCCTTCCACGACGGGCACCTCAGTCACCGAATTGCTCTGTTTTTCGGGGAAGGGCAGTTCTCTCAGATTA
This sequence comes from Nephila pilipes, assembly GCA_019974015.1. Lineage (NCBI taxonomy): Eukaryota > Metazoa > Arthropoda > Arachnida > Araneae > Nephilidae > Nephila > Nephila pilipes. Next base: position 19,502 of record BMAW01125576.1, on the reverse strand, counting down.
ATCTAACTCAAGAAGGAAAAATTCGAATAAATTAACTTTTTAAGATTTTGCATATTATATTTGCAATTCAATCCGCTTAAATTAAACATATTAATATAAGTAAAGTGTAATAATAAATAAGTTGAATAATTAAATAATAAATTAACTAACAATAAATTGAATAAATCCATAATTATTAAATTATAAGCAAAGCAAATGAATTAATTAATTAATTGAATAAGTAAATATATCAATAATAAATGAATTAAAAATAAATCGAATAATGTAGAAGTGAATAAGTTTAATAAATTAATTATAAATAATTTGAATAATTAATAATAAATAAATTGAATTAATTAATAATGTATTCTTTCAAATTAATTTAATTTAAATTATCTATTAAAAAGTTATATAGATTGGTAGGAGATGGTGGTAATTAACTTAAATAGTGATTCATATGTGATACATCATGCCGTGAAGATTGCGGCTGATGCTTATATGAAACACTCTATGGATAGGTTTGAAAATAAATGAGACAAAACACAGCATTTTATAATTTCATAGTATGTGTTTAATTGCTGCTATTAACTCTCTACAAAATTTCTTGCATAAAACTGATTCTGATTACTTGTATGGAAGAGGAAATTGGGATGTTACTGTCTGAGCATTATTATATACTTACAGTAATGTGATGATTATTGTTTATTATTTAACACTTGGAATATTATGGACAACAGATGAAATATAGGAAAGTTGCATGTAACATAAATAACAAAAAGAAAGCTTAACAGTTGTTTATTAAGATATATATTTTGTACGTTTCCAATCTACAAGCAACCTCATTATACCACGAAATAATCCATTGGTGGTAGTCCAATATAAATTAACATAATTCTTTCACAAAACATGAAAGTAATTAAATAAATCCATAAATGCGAAAACACATTCTTGAATAATATTTTTGTATTAATTCTGGTATCGTTTTAATGACAGATTATAAGATGGGGTGTCGTAAAGGTTTAAATATTACTAATACCTGGATGAATTTTGTTCTACAAATTAATTGATTAACATATTTATAATATCGTAAATTATACACAACTATTATTCCCATACTATTTATTAATCTCAGTGATTTGCTTGGTTTTTGAGAGCAGTAGTTTTAAAGAAACCTCAGAACCGCAACGTTTTGTTTATTATTAAAATTAACCGATATATAGACTAAATTTTTATTTATTATTGTTAAGATTACTCTACACTGTCACCATCAAGAGTTACTCATTTCTTCCAGCGTTTCTTGACTTTTCAAATTCGGTCATTGTAGAGTAAATTGAACTACATCTTCATCATACTACGAACTATTTCACAATCTACAGTTTCCCAAAACAACATAAATCAGCATAAATAGCTGTAATTATAAACGTACATACATTATATTATGTGCATGCAGATGATTAATATGCTGAATAAATTTTATATAAAGATATATCATGGTTATTTCTTTATAATAATTAAGACTATTCGAACACCTTTGTATAAATAAATTTAAATTCAAATGATTTTTCATAATTCTTTTCTTTATAATTACAATATATATTAATAATATTTTAAGATATTTTTTAAATAAATAAATAAAATTAATAAAATTATATAACATATTTATATCATTTTCAGACGTTATAGAGAGATAAAAATATAACAATTCTACAAAGGACGAAACAACACACACATTGCTAAACTTATTTCATTCAGGGAACCGCCCCCATCTCTTTCATTTAAAATTTAAAATTTCAGCAAAATTTGAGTTTTCAAGACGTATCCATATCCACGGAAAAGCATTTTATGCACAAATAGATACACGTGTCCACAACAACCACCCGGTGCCTGAATCCCATTTTAACCTAAAAAGTCTTACGAAATGTACCGTTCCTCGATTTCCCCTTTAACATCTTTCCTTTCAATTGGTTTCAACAGCTATAAAAAACTAAGCACTCACAGTTTTAAGAATTATTCGTAAATGTAGATATCTGCTGAGCGATATTGCCTGGAGTTGAATATTGATAGCTATTTAGAGTTTTCTACAGGGTTACCGTCAGTTAAAGGAATGGTTCTACACCTCATCGAAATGTTTCCCATCTGAATGCTTTTCAGTTATTTTTCATATATGTGAATACACTCATGATCTTTACTGGCCTCTTTTTGTGCAAATATTAATGAACTTGTGAGTTTTATGTAACTTTTAAATATCCCTGTTTATTTGTAACTAATGCAGAGTATTTATTTCTTTAGACACATAGCTGTTTTGCATGTCGAAACTGCATTTGAAATTAATTGGCAAATTCAGGATTGAAAATGATTTCTTAGTATACCTTCATAGCTAAAATACTAAAGAAGAAAACCATTTTTCAGTGAGACGTTACATGTTTTTTTATTCCAGAGACTTATTTCGCATATATCATTTTGTAAAATGTGTAGGATACTGTCAAATTTAAGTACATTGTAGTTTTGTTATTTTCTGATCAATTCATTAGGGCAGGTTTTGTCCAATATATACAGAACTGAAAAATCTATACAAAAAGAATTTTTTGAAGGTATATGTACAGCTCACTGATAATGTTCTAAATATGGCCCTTTTGTATCAACACACTGCTTACAATTACTATTTTTATGTTTAAATAAACTCTGAAGTCTACAATCACAATACTGTTCAGACACCCTTTAGGAGCCAATTTATCATTTCAGTTTTTCTTTTTAATCCAAAAGGAAAAAAAAGGACATAGTGAAAACTTTATATGGTCTGAAAGATGATTAATGTAGCTTTGACATGTTTGCTACTAACTAACTAATTTACAGTTAGTGATACATCAATGGTGGAATTGTTGTGATGAAGCATCCAGGTAAAGGAGTTTACCCTTCGGATACGACGTACCCGTATCTTCAAATGTTCAAACACTTCTGAGGAACATTTACTTCAGGTTTAATTGTTTTTTGTGGGTACTCCAAATCTGGCAACCCAACCAGCGATAAATGCTTCTGCAATTGAATGACCCAATTGACCCACCAGAGATATAATCTCGGACCATCGTGTGTACTTAACATTAAATGTGAGGTAATATCAATATCTCCTAAAAGGTGGTAGATGACCGATAAAGTCCAGGAGAAAATGAGAAAATCTGTCGTCTGGTCATGAGAGCAGACCGGGGAGGGGCTTGATATATTGAGAAATTTTCCTTTTTTTCTCAAAGCAAGCATTATTTGCACAAAGTAATGCAATCATTTTTAATGTTAATAAATTGCAATGTATTTGAATTATTGAGTTATTCATGTTCTACATCAATCTGCGCTTAAGTCAGTGCATTGTAATCTATTATTCTAAATATGTGGATTTCTACAATTCTAGAAAAATTAAGTTGGGATAAGCACTCTTTGTAACTTTGCTAGCCAAGTGAAAGTTTATCGCTTTTCTGAGAAAATACAAATATTAATGGCTTATGATCTGTGAAAATGCCGAAAGTACAATCTTTGAGTATGTGTTTGAAATATCTTACAGAATAATATGCTTTAAGAAGTTCACGATCATACTCGTATGCACAATTCCTACACTCAGCAGAAGAGAACTTCCTGAGAAAAAAGCTGATTCAATTGCGACACCATAAAGCGATTATATTAAAACACTTCAAAAACCAGTACCTGAAGGATCAACATATAACGAGATCTTAGTCTCCTTGTAAGGATGATCTGAAAGTGCTGTTTTTGATATAGTATCTTTGCATTTTTGAAAGGGTGTGATATTATCATCGGTCCACCTAATAATTTTATCATACCGCTTGTTATCGATCACTATTTCGTACATAATGCTTTTCTGTACTGTAAGATTTGAATCTCCTATAAAAATTAAATACTGCCAAAAATGCCTTAATATATTAGTAGTAGTAGATTCAGGGGAATGAATACAGGCTTTCTATTTTTCTTTAAGTGGAGAGATTCCTTTCTCAGAAATGACTCAAACAAGGAACGCAATTTCTGATGCACCAAATAAGCATTTCTTGATATTGCGAACCCGCCTCTGATTCAAAACACAAAAAACTTTTTTAAATCTTTGAAATAGTTTTTAAGATCGGTAGAGGTAACTAGAACATATTTTAAATAAGGAAAACAATTTAATCATTTTTAAATATTATCAATATAATGTTGAAACGTTTAGGCCTCATTTTAAGACGAAAAGGTATAAACAAAACATAAATTATTTTATGGGATCTGTTTGCGTGGTCTTAAATATTTCGTGTTTTGTTGAGATCTGTAAATATACTTTACTATGGTTCAATTTAGGAAAAAAAACATTTTTTCTCATACAAAACATAATTGAAATCCTGAATCTGGCACAATGGGTAACGATCTGCTACACTAACATAGTTTAATTAACGATAATTTGTATCAATAGCATATGAAACAATTTTGCTTTGGCACCAAATGAATCGGCCTAGGCCAGGGACTCTTAGAAGTTTTACAAATACTTTAGTCCACTAACCACCGAAATGTTTCTTTCAATCATTTCAACTTACCAGGAACCAATCAAATGGCTCCTGAAAAAGAAGGACTTTAAGTAAGAATGTATAAGTCGTACTTTGTCCTTTAAGTATGAATTTTACAGCCGGATTAATTAAATTAGTATATTATGATAACAACTTATTAAATAGTAAATTTCCACCTAAACTTATAATTAAGGACAACTTTATTTATTCATGTTACAATGTGTATTGTGCAATGTAAAACTGTCCATTACACAACGATGCTTCATGTCAATTAGAAGGCCGTATCTTTCAATACAATCAGCGCCAATAACAGGACCCAAAACATTGACATTAAGAAATGTTCAATGGTACTTACGATATAAACTAAAATCCAATATACCGTAAAATGTAAACTTGGTGCCAATAGCCGCAAACAATTTCAAACCTTTCGGTTTGATATTTTTTTGCTTACATATAACAAATAGGATACACTAACAAAATTACGTCAGTATCATCCAAATACTTAACCCCGAGTTCTAATACCATAGACGTATAAGTGACCAAATTGTTTATCAGAATAAACTATCGCTGAAACTGTCTGGGTATAAAGGTTTCCAGAATTACAGGGAGGGACGCATTTGTGAACCTTTTGTTCCTTACATGATAACAGTAAACACCCTGCCTATTTCGAGAAGAGCTACGTGCAGGATTTTTAAATGAACTAAAAGAATTTCTACGACTGCCTCAAATTTGCAGTTCCAGGACTTTTTCGCTTATTTAAAAAACTAACTTTTCTAGTGTTTCCAAAAGTGGCACGTCAATGAAAACAGTACTTCATGAATCTCCAGTAGAAGCAGTATTTACTTGCACGTTACCTATGAAAGGATGCCATCCTGATACCCCTAGCAATTGTGTCAGTCATAAATGACAATCTTTTTAAACTGTCAGAAATAGCGGAAAGAACTTGAAATAGTAAGCGTGTGTTGCGCGCAACTACAAAATTTGGAAGTACTGTCTCTTCGATTTTTCCATATGCCAGCTTCTATATGTTGTATAATACATATGATGTTTTTTGTTCCTCAAATCAATATAGGTCAGTAACATTCTTAATCCGACACTTTCCGAATCAGTAAAATGTGAAACTAAGCTATTTTTAATGCAAGTATTTGGGACTAATGCCTCTGTTAAAGTTGGATGTATATTATCAGCTATATGAGTTAGGGTTTCACCATCCATTGTAGCATTGATATAGTGATATATTTTTAATTTGTTAGAAATCCCTATTATTACGAACTGGGAATCGATTTGCTATTCTGTACCTAATTTTTCTATCCGCCAATTTTTGTCTCCATCGGACTCCTTCTTGGTGCGTCGTTCTTTTGTTATAGAATGTGATATTATTAGTATATACTTAAATACATAAAATATGTAACTGATAAATAGTTAATGAATTATATAATTTTGTTAGATTTTACTACTGCAATATAATTAAATATTATTTTTGTTAAGGAAATACTGAAGTATTTTGCACAGCAAAATATATTTAAATGAAAGAGCTCATGGAATATCTTATTATTGTCTTCTTTTAAACTGTCTCTCTGATATATATTACATAGAAACGTATTTAGGAAATAAAATTGAAAAAGAATAAATATTGGAAACGACCAGTAAACTTCAAACATTTTCCTGAATGGTCATTGCTTGACTTGCCCCCTCACTGGTTACGGAGTGCTGCTATTATACAAACGTTTAGCCAAGTTAAGGCTTTCGTTATTCGTTTACACCACCAATTTTTGAAATTTTGCTCTACTCAAATACATGCAATTGGATGTAACTTCTTCCTTGAAGTCCTCAAAGATTTTATTAAAAATATCCGTAGCCTATTTGTTAAGTTTAATATAAAATGTGATGACACAACATTGATGGAAAGACTAAAACCCTCTTTTCTTTGTTCAGCTTCTTATGGTTTGGAGATAGTTGAAACCGTTCCATTATCTTACATTTTATCTCTCTATCTATCTCTTTCAATCAGCAGAAAAAATCATTCCCGATACTTACTGGACAAAATCTGTATATATATATGATCCACTTATATGCAATCATATACGACTATCCTCTTACTTATATAATTCAACTTAGTCTTACGCGTATTATTGAATTTAGCGATGAAAAACCACTGCTATCAAGGTGAAATTTGATCTCGAATCAAAACTATACTTTTTCTGATTACAGCTTCAGCGCCTTTTCTTCATTATTTAAATCTATAAATATCGTACAACTTAATTAAACAGTCAATTTCATTAGAATTCAATTAAAGAGAAGTGAAATAAATGACATTAGAGAGGAGGGTGCCAGCTCAGATGTTGTCCTCGTCATTTGACCGAGGTTCAAATCTACTCCGTCGCCAATAGCCCACGTGTTGTTTCTAGCGCAACATTAATAAGAACCTGAGCTAAACTAAAATCTAAACCGAGTTTATTCACATATATTGAACTACCACTCTCTTTCAAATAACTCCTCATGCTCCTGAATCCTAACATAGAATTAAACAGTAAAGTCGTAGGTTACCAAATAATTCGCATCGAGTGAGACACTCGTAGAATACAGCGTCTTCGACTCTCTTATTACCCTTTTGGTTTAACAGGAGTAACCAATTTTAACTATAAGCGATCAAATTCCTCCAATATCTTCTAATATCTATCAGCTTTTCGTTATCATCACTCCCCCTCATTCCTTTAAATTTTATTTCTCTTATATATCACTACCTTTAATTCATTTCATTACAATCATTAACTTCATGTAATTTACCCAATCAGTTTTTATTTATTTGAAAAATAGTTGGAATTTAAAGCAATTAAAATTACAAAAAGTCATCAAGGTCAGTGTATAGTCCAACATCATAAATTTTATCACGTTTCAAATATAATTACATTACAAATGTAACCAACGCATGACATGCAAAACGTTGTATCTTGGTGAAAACATTGTGCAACATGAAGGAAACTTGTCAATTGTAATCAGAAGACTTTGGAATTCATGCATTGGCTTTTTGTACGCTTTTGGAACCTCATTCACTGATTTTATTATACCATTCTTAAAACTTGCCAGCCACTGCATGTATATTGGCCCTGTGCATTTTACCCTTCTTTTGCTAACAACTTGAGTTATTTTTTTACAAATGAAATACATTATTCATAAATATTTTATATTCGAAAAAATGTTAAAACTTGGGTGCTATTCTATATGATTGGTGTTAATTTATTTTAGAAAAGAAGATATTCCATTCATTCGATGGAATACTTACTGTTGAATCATTAAATATCGAACATGTAATTTATATGTCTTGCACAAAACTTTTAGTAGTATATCAAAATTAAATATTGGATGACAAATATAAAATTCATTATTATAATCTTTGAAAAATTAGAACCAGTTTAAAGCACAAATATTGGGTTCAACTTCATAATCAATCCAGAGGTGGAAAGACTTTTTTTTTCTATTTCTTCATTCACATTTCTTGTACAATGCGTAACGCTGTTGTAGAGATATTCGTGATTGTTATTTCTAATGATACAATTAGCTCTTTATTCTTTAGAATTGTGTACATTGTTAAAGTAGACAAATTTAATGCATAACCTTTTACAGATTGTGAAACACCTGCAGCTAAATGTCAGAGCACCTGTATTTTAAATTCAGTAGACTGCTTGTTTGTCTCTCTTTTTAATGCAATCACGCATTTTATAAATTAAAAAAAAGTCATCTTTATCCCATTAAAGTAATATAATATATTTATAATTTATGCATATGATAACAATATCGACTGATCATAAAATACAGGTACTCATACCGTTGACTAATACTCAATAGCATTAAGTGGAAACCTACTGTATTCATTTCTATTTTTTTATTTCTAACCTTACGTTTAATAAATAATTTCCATAACAAAATGTCCATATGATAAACAATGGGCATTTGAACCAAAATTTTCATGCAAAATATATGACGCAGTGTATTAATTAAATCATTGTCTTTTCTTTATATTATCCGATAGAAAACATAATTTACTTTCAAAATTTTTTCCAACAAAATAAATTATCAAAATATATAACCGACATAGTACATTATTCTTAAACAGTTTTCAACACACGCAAAAAAGAGTAAATAAAATTGGATTATCTTTACAAGCATGCTTCTTTGAAATACTTGAGAAAACACTATTTTGTAAGCATACGCTGTTGCTCCCAAACCCGCTAAAATTCCGCCACGCTCTTCTGAATAGATCGGTTTCAGTAATGTGTAGAATAGATTGCTGTTGCACCTACTTTGATCACAATAACATCATTTTTCATAACACTTTCTTCTTCCCACACGAATTCGAAAATAAATGAAAATCCTATCTGAAGCGTAAACTTTTTTCTGACGTCACACATCGTAAAATATGATGAATATGGGACCAGGAATACTTTAAAAGGTTTGACACGATAGGGTTATGGAATACTGCATGGGGCAAAATTCTATTTTGGAATAGATTTCGGAAGATATATATTCACATAAATTAATTCCATGGGTATTAAATGCCATTATCATTTTTAGTCTTTTCTATGCAGTAATAATAAAGAGAAATTAATATAAATAGACATTTTGCATAAAGTAATAAATAAATAAAGATGTTAATTGAACGTACTCAGGCAATCGATAAACAAAATTCTGAAATTGGAAGTAAACATCATATCTAATACAACGTACAATCAATAAACAGAATTGATTATCAGTACATATACCCATAAGTTTCAAAAACAAAAATTTACGCCAAGTTAACTCAATGATAGTAAATTTCGTGAATGATACTGAGCTAAAATGGAAAATCTAATAACAACACCGATTATACTAAACATACTTATAGAAAGAATTACAGTTAATTTTGAATATACAAAATCCGGTAATTAAATTACAAATTAAAACCATCACTAAAAACAGATTAATAATTTCTTTTTCAATATTAAGAAAATTACAATTACTATACACAATGAGATTTAAAAATCAATAAAATATTAAAATAATCAAAACAATCAAGTTAAAATTATTATTCTAATTATAAATATACAAAATATTGAGTATATATAATGTGTAATAAAGATAAAATGTACTGAAATACAAATATACAAAATAATTTTAGGATGTAGTTATTAAAAACAAACAACGAAACAAAATTTACAACCCAACTAAAAACTTCTAGAAGTTCTTAAAAACAAAAATATCGAAAAATGAACAAGGAAAAAGTAATTTATGAAAAATGTAAAATAAAAATACCGTTCGGAAGATTTTGACCGAGACAAACGCATTTCAAATAGCAAAACCCATCCAAAATATCCTGATCATTAATCTGGTACTTTATTAATTTACAAAAACAATCAAAATTCCTTAACAAAACAAGTTCCAAAAATTACTAACAACTGCAGCAAAAATATTTTACCCCCATTGAATTAAAGTCTCTCAAATTCACAACTATGAAATGCTACATATTATATAGGTTACATATATATATATATATATATATAATACATATACATATACTCATATATATATATATATATATATACATTTCTATATATATATACATATATATATATACTCTATATATATATATATATACATATATATATATATCATATATATATATATACATATATATATATATATATTATATACTTCATATATATATATATACATATATATACCTCCATATATACATGTTGTATATATATATATATACTCATATATATATATATATACTCATACATATTACATTTAATCTTTTTCAAACCAGATAATTTGCAATGAACTCTGTATCACTTAAATATTATGTACAAAATTTGTAGCAATATCAACTATAAGAGAGCCAAATAAATTTGTCTGAAATATGGACAAGTTCCAAGGTATTCTTCGATTACAGATTACATCATTACTTATAATTATATGCTATTTAAAATTAGACTTATGTGTGTGTTGTCGACTAAATAGTTATTTGCAAAACTCAATAATTTTCACAAAGTCATTGCCTCATAGATATAAATATAAATGAGTATGCTTGTGTGTGTTTACAGTGTCTACATATGTTCTTTTACTTCAAAATTCCATTTCTATATTTTGCGATTACTTTTGATTTTTATTTTAAATATAATACTTCAATTTATAATAAAACATCAAGCAATATATTTTCAGCTACACACATTGAGAAAATGTTGTTTTTCTGTTTATTTTATGGATTTTCTTTCGATTTATGATTGATAATGTCATGGCTATTTGTACAGTCTTCACGATTTTTGATTTTCCTTAAGATCATTTTAAATCTTCTATATTTACCGTCATAGCGTTTTGTGTTTCTAATGTTTTTATTACTTTCTTTATGCTTATGCAAAGACAGCTAAATGTAATCTGATTTTTCTTCTCTTATCTGATTATTTTCTATTTATCTTTTCAATTCTCATCTAAACAAAGTTTCTTTTATGTGTGTTTTCTGCGTGTGTTATTTCTATTATCTCCATAATTCATAATTTCTATGTGTCTTTATATTATTATTATTATTACTTTATGAACTAACTTTCAACAATATATCGTTTGATAGGATTAATTTATATATGTAGACAATGGTTTGATACTGTAAATATATTGGTTTAAATAAAATTCTCCACAGTGTTTTTATAATAAAGTTTACTTAGAACTTTGCAAAGAAAATAAAAATATTGTTGAAAATTTTAATCCACTGTTCAGTTCTGCCTTTATATTTTCAGGTTATTGTCTGCAGATGATGAATCTTGTTGCTATGTCGTAATCATATAAAGAAAAATCAGCTGCACATTCAATTGACACACAGTACTTCAATTAAAATGCTCTACTACAGTATATACTAATTGAGATATCCTTAGGTTCTGAATTAGATGTACAAAATCTTCATAAACATTCCGACTGTGTAGGAAATGACTCTCACAATCTATTTACAGTCTTAATTCGCTTTAGACATCAGTAATATTTCACTTTATATATAATGTGACTAGAAATTTAATTAATTAATAAAATAAGTAGAGACAAGTTCAAATTTCATTATGTTTCTATTTTCATTCTGTTGAAGAGGGAGACCATATCATTTGGTGGATACAACTTTCCTTTGATGTACATTACAAACGCAGAAGATTGCAGAGAAGAAGAGAGGTTTCCTTAATTTCCTTATACAAAGTTTTCTTCATCTTAAATGTAATAGAGATCAAATGGTAAGGTGTAGGATTCGAGGGGATTATGCAAGCTCTCAACAGCATTGCAGGAATGTGCTCCTATCAGATATTCAATCTTGAAATTGTATGTTCATCAAAAGTATTGAGTGCATGATCATAAAATAAGGATAATTTATTCGTATCAGGAAATAAGAATTAACTCCTTACTTTTTAGTGAAGAGAGGAAAATTAGGAAATTAAATTACTTTCCTCAGTGACACATTATAATTTAAAGTAAAATCATTGCACATACACATATATACATATATATGCCTTTATAAATGAAGACCATTTTATTCTTATATTATTTTCTCTCCGACGAAATAATTCATTAGTGAAAAGGAACAATTTAAAAATATACTTAGCTAATTCTTTTAATGAAAAGTTTGCAAAAATATTTGACCACGAGGACGCTAATTTCTTTCAAAAATTATAAAATTATCTCAATTAAAAGTATTAGAACTTAAATCACACGATAAAAATATTGAATGGACATTGATATTATTTTAACACAATAAATTAATAGAAACGATAAATTATTATATTGAATATATTTTAATCTAAATACATACAATTATCGTTGTCGTGAAATGAAAATAAACAGTTCATGCCTATTTCACACTTTATTTCGAGAAGGGGTCATTGACACCATTTTGTCGTTGACTAAAACAATAGTGCCTGTGGTGGCTAATAAAGGAAGCCATTTGTAAAAGCCTAATAGAAGCAAGCTGAATTATTTCACAGACTGGAGGAATCAGTGAAGACCACTTACTATTCTACACGAATAGAGGACGATTTCTTAATTTATTTTTTCAGCTCTGTCTGCTCTTTTCGATGGCTATTGGGATCACTTAACGATTTCGCGGGAGTTAATGGAGATCTCATGTTCATGCAGAGCAAATAGATCATTTAATTGGCATACTGTGAAATGTTGAAAACGAACATTCGCAATCAAATTCTTACAATTTAAATTGATGTCTTAGTTCATATGAAGAACTTTATTTAAACTTGGACGCAAATTGCAAGGCTTCTACAAATAAAAACATCTTATAATCCCCTTAAATTCTTTGGATTTGAACATTTAAATTGATATCGATATGTATTGTGCTTTCTAAAATTTTCATTTTGTTTATTCTTATAAAGTAAAACATTCGTGGGAGTATCATAAGGCCATAATTGTTACATACAAATAAATAATCGAGGTATCTCGATAGAGTTTATTCTATGTTCTGAGTTATCTATAAGTGCATAATACGTAAATTATAGCTTTTAATGATGATTTGTTTGGTTTTAGATGCCGTACATTGATGTAAGCCGTAGTATCGTAAAAATTAAAATATTATCCAGACATCGTAAAAGTTTTGATTATTACTAAAAAGAGAAAAAACTCATGTTTTATTTATTATTTTTAATCCTTCTCTACATAGTCGCATTCCAAAGTCATACATTTCCTTTTGTGTTTCTCTTACTTTCCAAGGAACTGCATTGTAGAGCTCAATCTGTTGAGCTTCTTCTCAATACTGTGGATTATTTCAATATACTGCTTCTTTAAACCAAACAACTCGATATTCGTAGCTACAATTCGTAATTTTATATATGTAAGTATCAATTAATATGAATAATGAATTTTATCCTTGTATCTTGATTATTTCATAGTAATGATTAATACTGTACGATACCCCTTTCTACTACTACATCAACATTTAAAATTCTATGCGTACTCGTATTTTATTTTCTACACCATTTGATTTAAAAGGATACATAAATTGATTATTTTCACGTATGAAACCTTGTTAAATTTAAACAAATAGAGACCCAGTATCCACAATTGTTGGAAATTACAAATTTCTCTTCTCATTTTTGCCTTTCATTTTTACTTTAATTTTTTTTTTCTAAACCACTTCAAATAATAAACAAAACTATGAATCTAAAAAAGCTTGTACCTTTTGCTTCTGAGTAGACTACTAAAAATGACAAATTTTTTTTTTTTATTATAAAAATAAAAGCATCAAAAATACGTTACTAAATTTCATGAAGAAAATATCTACACTTAAAGACATTATCACAATTGTTTAAACTACAATGTAATTATATTCACCCAAATGCCTCCTGCATCTCTTTATTGCTCTACTTATTGCTTATCTATCTCCTAAATCCCGCACTTTCCATCCACAATCTCATTTAGAAACAAAGTAGTTAGAATAAAATCTGACTTAATTCCCTCCACAACCCACAATATTAGAGGAAAGAGCATCATTACTGGGTGCAGAAACTTATAATGGGCAGTTAGGAAGCCGCGTCTGATTATTGCAGCAATAATGATTCTCTCTCTGGATTTCGGTTATTAGAGAGCGACATGATCTCCTGACACGCTGTCCAATCAGAGTGCGAGCATCTATGGTGAGTGATGCAGGTTATTCACGATGTGTAATGACTGCCATACAACATTATCAGTAAGTGCAGATGCAGATTTGATTACAGTTGAATGAAATGATGTCTGGTTTTGAAATTTAATAAACTGTTGCACTGAATGATGTTGATTCGAAAGATAAATGCATTGAGTGATAAATATTTAAGTACAGTATTTATTAGTTTGCCAACATTGGTCACGATATATGATCAGATTTACCTCACCTGTCGCGTAGCTTTGAGCGTGATTGCATATTAACGTTGCACTTAGAAGCGATACGAGGGCTATTGGCAAATGATGTCAAAATTTTGAGCCACGGTCCAGTGACAAGGACGACACCTGAACTGGTAACTCCTACTCCAAATTTTCACATCATACTATTGAAGAACTTGGAGCCTCGACCATATTTAATATGCATTATCCCAGATACGCCGCGGGCTCTTAATGGCCACATGGCTTGAACCCACGAAAACAACGACAGCTGCGAGTCGGCATCCATGATCACTAGGCTATTGCGATCACGCTGTAGCTTTGTGAAGTCACATAAATATAACTTTTCGATGTTGTTGAAATGATCCCGTGTAACTCACACCGTATAGTGGGGCTGATACATTTTCTTTTCCATTGGTAGGGTGTGGAAGTTCGGAGAGGTATATGAATAAGACAGATTTCGTCCTTTTCATTTGACCTAAGATCAAAATTATATGATCCGTCAACAGTAGTGCTGGTGTTACTTCTAAATGTGATGTTCTATAAAGAACCAATCAATCAAGTACATTAAAATTGATATCAAAATTAATGGGTCCAATGGTACAAAAATAAAATATTGTCTTAATTAGTATTAGTTTTCATTGTTAATTAACTTCTGTGGAAGAATGTTTGCATATAATATTTTTCACGTATCATATTTTATAACTGAAAATTAGCTTAAATTCCAAACTTCGTAAAAATTTTGATTTTGAACTTGCAATTTGTAAGGTGATAAAAAAATAGGTGGTACCTCCTACGTTAAATAATTTCAAACACATAACGTTACAAATTTCTTTTTTTCTTTCTCTTTTTTTTTTGTTTCCCCCAACGATTGTTATTTTTTGCGTACAAACATTTATATATTAATAAATCAGTTTTACTTTATTTCTGAAGTACAATCTTCTTAAATACGCATTTCATAAGTTTAATTAATTATTTTAAGTATGCAGCCTTCTTTAGACCGTTTCACAACTTTTACTAGCCAGATTTTAATCAAAGCGCTCACAGGATCAGAATAATTTTATTTTTAAAAATTCAAACTTATTTATGAGTTTAACCGATGAGATTCTTAAAATTCTTATATGTAGTAAATAGCTCATTAGATGTAAACCAAAATTATTTCATTTTTTTAAGGTACAACTTTTTAAAAGCATTTTACCAATTTTATAGGTCATATTGATATCAAAGATTTGCTTAAATGATTTTGTTTATAATCCTAATTCTTCCTTTTTACGCTAAAAACATACACATGGTTTATTTTCTACATCGGACTGTTTAGACTTCCATTATTAAATCATCTTTAATGATTTCAATGCAACATTTACAAATATTTTATGGCAACAAACTTCAACAAACAACTTCATAATACACATTGGACGTATGGCTTCATCCGTATATTTGAATCAAAGAATAAATCCATATTGTAAATGATTATGGTTGTAAAGCTTAATAAAAGGATTTTCTTCTGATTTTGCGGAGGACAACAAAGTTCTGTTTCGTAATATTTTGAGAAGTACTGAAAAAGTCAATACAGCGTGTCTTGAATTCCAGTTCATATTATTAACGAAAAAAATTTTTTTTCTTTACTCATATATAAGTATTAAAATTACGAATAAATATAAATTTACTTTTATATTTGCTCTAAAACGTTAAGCATTCTATAACGAACGTCTAGAAATGAAGAATATTTCACAATTGTGAGACATAACATTGTGTAAGTACTCTCTAGTGTGGCCACCTTTAAAAGTTAAATTATGGTTTTTAGATCTTAAACTTATGGTAATACCAAATATTCGTTCCCACGTTTCTTATGAGTACTTTTAATATTTGAATTAGACAGAAGTTTTTAACACGGAGAGGTAAAACTCTTCGGAGAATGGTGTCGGAACTGCGGTTGAGATTCCCATGTTCTAGAAGATCTATCAAGAGTCCACTTTTAAGCCAATTTCAACATCAAAAGTAATAAAAGTTATAATTTGTCTGTATATCTATGATAATGTTTTCTTAAAATCATCAATGAACTTCCTATAATTTTGTAATTCAAATTTATATTGACGATAGCAGTGATGAAGTAGTTCCAGGAGCAGTGATATCTTCATTATAGCCCTACTTTCTCAAATAAACTCAATTCTAGAAATCCAAATATTTGCTCAATCTTCAGATCAGAGCTTATTCTTATTGAAGAAACAGTTAGTGCAATTAAGACCGCAACATCTTTTTTTGATATTTATATCTTGTTAGACAGCCGTGGTGCCCTTCACCGTCTGAAGAACTTGATTGAGGTGGTGCAAAGAGTTGATGTTTCTAGAAACCCTCAATCATCTTTCGCAGGAACATGAAATTTACTTACAACAAGATACAACTCATGCACGACTTTTTGGTGATGAAATTGCTAATAATTTGGTCAAGGAAGGAGCCAGTATCTTAATGGATCCTCCCCTTCCTTCAACTTATTCAAAAATATTATTATCAAACCAGTAATTATGGAAACCCTTCGACATCTTCATAGTATAACAAATAAATTTCTGATAAAAAATACTGTTAATAATCCTTCAATAAAAAATATAATTAAATATCTAAACCACCATTTTTAAACTTGCAAATGTATACTTTAAGTGTCTTACTCTGGCCAGGGGGGTAAAGGCTTTTGCGAATTGCTCCAATTATAATTTTTATCAGGCCCCCTTCCAAACATCTGTTAAATTTGGGGGACTTGACAAAAAAGACATAATTACTTTATCTCATCTCGTATATGATATTAAAATGATATGATAGTAAAATTAATCACAACAACACACTGTTATATCTTAGGAAGAAAGCTATTTCTGAAAATAATCGGTTATCAGTATGTATTTAACATAACCGAAACAATGGAAATACTCATAATAGTCCTTTTATAAATAGAAATATATATTTTTAGTATAAATACATTCGTAATAATATAAATGTAAAAATATTGCAGGTCTAGTAGGCAAAATATATATACAAGATATTACTGTTAAAAAAACGATACTGATGCTCAGACAGTAGAAGTAGCCATACTACAGTAAACGACAGTTGCTTAGTGTGACAATTGCTTATTTCTTTTTCGAATGCAGTGCCTCTCATTTTTGTGAACAAATCCGTATACCCGTAGCCTTCGTTCGCATTAGAGTTATATATTTTTGTTTTGGTGGTAAAATGAGGAGTGAGTAACGAATTGTTGTAAAGGTTCCACTTGTGAAAAACTACTAGTGAAAATTATAATTTAATAAAATAAATGCATGGCAATGAATTTTTATCATGTGACCGTGATTTTGAGTAGCTTAAGCATTTTATTGATGACCGAGAAGATGTTAAAGATGTTCGTAGTATTAATTGAATCACAATGGGAAAATATATTTCAACTTTCCAATTGCATAAAAAAGAAACACAGCGTAAAAAAAAAGCATCTCTCCTAATTTCAAAAAAATGGATGGGACTGAAACAATTCAATAACAGTATGAGTGGTACGAGACAAGCCCAAAAATAGAAAGCTACTTTATTTAAATTAATAAAATAGCTTTCGTCATCCATATAAGCTTCAAAGTACTAATGTGATTTAAAATTCTACAAGTACATCCATCACCGCAAAAATACTTTTGATACTAGAATAGATTTTAATGTTTTCGCATCCATCACCGCAAAAATACTTTTGATACTAGAATAGATTTTAATGTTTCATAAAATTCTTCCTGTTCCTGAACCGTATTTTATCTCTAAGCTTCTCAAAGAGAAGGGCTATTCTTCCTATAACACCTTTCCTTCCAATTGCTTTCAACTGCTATTAAACAACTGTGCATATACACTGTCATATGATTATTTGCCAAAATTGTTTTCTTCAAACGGCTTTGCCTTGAGTTGAATATTGATAGCAGCTTAATTCTCGGAAGGCGTTCCCAATGGTTGAAGGATTTTCTTCTCTTCTCGAAATCTTCTATGTATAAATGTCTTTCAAACCCATTGATGATTATTACTGGTCTTTGTTTGTGGATTACTTAAGCCTAAATCAATGATTTTCTACTAGACATTACGATTTCTCGTTATTGAGAACGATTAAAGGGAATTAACTCTCTTGGGTACTATAGGGGATTTGAAATTCTAATGATATACTTTTAGTTTAATTCGCTGATTTGAGCTGGCGAAAATACAAAGTTACAACATGTATCATTATAAGCTTATTTGTGATGCATTTAGGAAGAATTATTATTTTAATATTGTTTTAATAGTGTTATCATTGATATGGTAAATCAAAATAAACCGATTCCTTACCATTTTCTCAGCAGAAAATTTTTTCAGAAATCCTGCTTGCTACAAACGAATATATGACACATATACATTTTGTAGTAGGTAGGTTTTGGAGTGATTTAAGAATATGTCACAAATAGGCAATTTGATCATTACTTTTGTTCGTTTCGGTTAGGCATGGCGCTTGTCAAGTGATTCTCGTTTCTTTCCTCTATACCTGTGTCAGTTCGAATGTAACTTTTGACTAGTGATTTGAGTGTATGTTGATCATGAACTATGGTGTACCAATTTGAGTCAGTACCTAAAGTAATAAATGTGTATTGTTTTATTAAATTAATACAGTCCACAGACACACTTTTACTTATTTATACATTTTTTTTAATCTGACCTATCCATCACAACAACTATTGCAATTTAGTTATGACATGTAATTGAATAATGGCGTGTACTTGTTCGACATTTGTTTATAATTTCTCATTAGGAAGATCTTATCAAACTTTTAATTTAGGTTGAAATATTCTAGTGGTTAAGAGCATGATTTTTTTAGCCAGTTATGTAAAAATCAAATTATGCATTCACGTTTTGAACATATAAATACATAATGGCATTTCACCACTTAAGACGACACTGTACCCTTAAAATGGCTAAATATAGAAAACAAAATGATGATTTTAATTTAATTGTGAATTTTTTTCTAAATATATTGTTAAGTGGTATATCACCTTTCAAATGCAAGAAAGTCCATGTAGTTAAAAAGCCCGATCTTTCCAAGAAAATTCAAATTTATTTTGAGGATCTCTAGCAAATAATCTATTTTCC
>BMAW01125563.1:0-37299 GCA_019974015.1 Nephila pilipes | reverse complement strand
GTGCGTGCGTGCGTGTGTGCGTGTGTGTGTGTGTAACGTAATTTATTCTAAACTATTATTATTTAATTAATTTTTTAGATAACAGTCGATAATGAGTCTGTCTGTTTGTCTCTCTCTCTCTCTATGTGTAGCGTTCAGTAGAAATATTTTTCCATCTGTCTCAATAATTTTAACCCTTTATAAAAAGTTTTGGTAAGTATACCTACCACTAGCTCTGTTAATTTTTAAGCAATTAAGGTGTAGTGTGGGATAATACTTGGATGATAAACATACCCCACCCCATCACAAAAGTCTTAAGAATCAAATTAATTTTATCAAATACACCATAAATGAACTTATTTTCTTAAATCAATCTTTAATCACAGAAATACTTTATTACATCATTTCTAGGGGAAAAAATAGCCTTATAAAGGGCTGAATAATATAATTTTTGAATCTCTGATAATATTTCAGTCTCTTTCATAAGACCAAGTTAAGACACAAAGAAAGTGCACGATAATAACAGAAATAATAAATCGTCGAATTCAACATTATAATAACTTGAATTCTCCATCCCCACCCAAAATCTTAAATATTATCATGCATATATTTGCAAACGATTTTCCTCAGGAATGCTGAATACGTGTATAAAAATAATTTTTAATTTAATTGAAAATCTGGAACATACTGATTTGATGTCGAAGTGTAGAATGGTACTCAGGTAGGTAGGCATTTCTGTGAGCAAGATAAGGAAGCCGAAGTTATGTCCAAAGTGAGCGACAATTACAGCCCACATGGGAAGTGAAGTGAAGATATCTTTCCATGGAATATCGTTTTTCTGGAAAAAAAAACAACTATAATTAATGTAAATACTTTAATATGTACACGCAAAGAATTTCTCATACAGCTCTATCAAATTATTGAATAAAATTAACTAAAAAAAGTATGAAAAGAAAAAAACAAAAGCAATAACATGATATGTTCATATTCAAATTTAAAATTTACAACCTGTCATGGTTCTTTTAAGTGTTTAACATTAATAAAATAATCCATATATCATCAAAGTCACCTGTTTTGGTTTCTCGTCTTTGTTTTGTTCTATGAACAGAAGTTCTTCTTTGGAAATGCTTGGATGCTGCGAAGGAGTTTCGTGAATAAAAACACTCCAAGCGACGAACCAAAGACAGCCCAGAGATCCTAAAAACAATTTCGATTTTATATGTCGATGCAATAATATTGGAACTATATATGTCAATATGCTTTATGGCAATGACAAAACGTAAACACGTATCAGGTATATAAGCTTCGTGATTATACTTACTGAATTTTAGACTTAAATGGTGTAACATATATAAAACTGGAAAATCACAAAAAAAGAAAAAAAAAATTAAAACATGCGGAATTATCAATTTAATTAAGTTTAATATTTCTTATTATATTAAATGTGACATCATGACTGAAATTCAGAATAAATAGAAGGATGGTGAAATTGCAAATGCAAAATTCAAATTAAGACAGGTAAAAAGATATGAATCCTCTTTGAAATCGTAGCAAAATCATTTGAGTATAAATAAATTGAATTGGATCGAAATTGTCTAATAGATTACGTGGAGGGAGCTGTAGTTTCTAGCATTTGTTAAGCTTTATAAATGATATCGGAGTGAAACCAAATTTTTCCGTTCATTACTTCTTACAGTTAAAAGCATAGTGCTAGTAACTGTAAATCTTATACTTTAATGCAATACAAAAAAAAAAAATCCACGTAATCTATTAAAAAAAAAAAACCCCTAATTTTTTAAACATGGGCTAACATGTTGTTGTTTTGATAAAATGGCGTTAACAAAAATGCATGTACATAAAATAAAGGATACAAGATGTTAAATTCAAAAGATTGACATTATAATACTTTAGGATTACAATTATTAAATTTAGTTTGCTTAATTTAATTTATTTTAATTAATAATTAAATCTAGTTGCATTTTCATTGCTAAAATATATTTAATTTAATATCTTATCATCTGTTTTTATTTTAATATTCGAAAAGCATATTATTGTCTACTTTAATAATTTATCATTTGCTCTTATTTTAATATTTCATTTAACAATTGATTTTTATGACAGAATCGTCTTTTTTCATTCTTTTTGTTGTTAACATTGGCAACTTTTTTGTACTTTCGATTTTTTTTTGCTCGTGAAAATAAAAATGCTTTAGGAACTTGAAGTAAGCATTTTCTTTTCTTGATAGTAACTGCTTCTGGGAAGCCTGGGTCTCGGATGTACGCTTACATTACGCCAATTAATATTCATCTTGATTATCTCTACTTTTTCAAGAACTTAAGAAAAAAGGAAGAAAAAATAGCGTTTGCACATGCTAAAATGAAATTAACAAAACCATTTTCCTTTTTTTCTTTATTTAAAAAGATTATAGTAACTTCCGCATTTGCTACTGATTTTGATAAAACTAAGTACAGTAGAGCTTCATTACTCTTGATTAATTAGGGCTCTAGTTCGTCCAAATTAAAGAGAATAACCTACAATAAACTAAGCCATGGTACCAAGCTAAGCACTCCGTACAGTAAAAAGGACAATAATTTTGAGATATGGCGAAGAAAAATGGTAAATAATTACACAAAAATGTATTCAAATTAATACATATTTACTTGATATGTGTTAGGTCGGGAAAAAAACTACTTCGAACATGAAGGTCGAGGTTCATCTTCACTAGCCACACAAGATACGCTCCCAGGTTTGAAGAAACGACTGATCTTTTGTAGTCTTGCTTCAGCACTAATTTCTTGAGCAATTAACCGACGCAGATGCCTCAGATATTCGTAGTATCTAGATATGGTTTCGTTGCTATTCTCTCCAACGTGTGGTATCATGAAACTTAAGTGGTCACCGGAAGGTTGTTGTCACTAAGTTTTGGCTTCTTTTTAAGTAACGTCATTCGATCAAAAGAATAATATGAATTCCATAAAATAAAAATTAAGAATTATGTCATCGCAGTCCTTATTCATGGTACAAAACTGCGTTGCTTACAGTCATGGGCTCTTAATGATCCAACTCCCTCTTATGTAATTTTATTTTAACTTCTATTTGTTGTTCATTCTTCAAATTCTTTGAAAGTATAGTGGCTAGTGAGAGAGAAAGCGGTAATGTAATCTTATGTAAGATTAATTCTAGATTTCACTTGGGAGAGACACAGTAGTGTTAAAAATAAGTAGGCTTACATATGGATTACTATTTCTCACGGCATTCGATTGTTAAGGATTTAGCACATACTTATACAGAGGAAATATATGCGGTGATCGAAAACATAATTAATTAGAGTGTAGACTGAAAAGGATAGTTTCCTGGAACATATTCGTGTTATCACGGTAAATAGAGGCACTCAGTATTGTTGTAAAGAAGATAGAAACATAAGAGTAAAAATAAAAGAAGTAGTGACTGTGTGTTGGGGTGCATGCCTTTTTAAGGGAGAAACAAACCCCCGCCCAACTTCTAGAAGATCCTCTCCCCCAGAAAAGGGCATTACTCGCACTTCATTGGCTACAATTCCTGTGAGATTAAATGGTCAATGACCCAGGTTTGTAGCTGTGTGAACACTGGATTAGACAATAAATTACTTAATGCGCAAAAAGAACTGTATGATCTCTGCATCACTGACTCAGCTTTTTATTTGCGTTTATTAATTATGATTTTTAAGCAACGTCCTATTGAATGGAGTCCAAATTATTGAGGGTTTATATTGTACAACTTTATCAACGAATATGTATTATATTTAATATAAGCATAAATCAAGTAATTATATTTATTATATACTCTAAATAGAAAGAACATCTTTTTTGTAGTAACTAACACGAATTAGAATATGTGATATATATGTGTCATAAAAATGAATTAACTCGATATAATTGTATATATTCCTCTAAATAATTTTTTCAAATTTTAAGAGGAAGGAAATTTCATTATTGGGTGAGAAAATACTATCGGTGAAAATATTATCTCACCCGATAATATTGACATATTATCTGGTGAGAAAAAAAAAAGTGATACAATCAAATAGAGGGTGCTACAAATGCGCATGAGTCAAAGGAACCTTAAAATAATTCAGGTAAGATGTAGAGGGGCTTAGATGTATATTATTCTCTAATCAAGTAAAGCAGAAAAGGTTCCACTGGAGAAAATTTATTTATTGTTACTATAATTATAATTTTTTGCACAAAATCTGTACAAAATCTTACATCACTGAGTTATACATGTGTATTGAGATACACTTTTTTAAAACAATGACTGGAAACGTTATATTTGTTTCAATAATCTTTAGAGAGAATATAATTTTTTGCTTTTGATATATTTTGGTTCGAAAAAAATTAAAATACTGCTTAAATACTTTTTTATATATATATAATAATTTTGTGCAATACGATTTTTAACGAGAAAGAGTCCGCGTTTTTTTTACCCATGGTCTTAGTATATGCAAAAACCCAATAAAATTCTGATTCACATTTTGCAAATACAGTCGATTATCTATGAATGCTTGAGGGTGATTCAAAAATATATTTTTTGACGACAAATAGCGTTTCAAAGACAAGTTGGTGCTGTCATATGTTGCACGGTGCCAAAACAAATTTGACACTGAGTCACGGGTTAGTTTTGATTACTGCCGAGTCAAATTTACACTGTCGAGGAGACATGGATTCATTATTATACATCAGAAACCTGGCAACTATGAAAGTAATGGGTTGCTTTCGGTGAATCTGCTGCAAATTAGGCGAAGATTATCTCGAAAGTTAAAAAGTTATGGTGACGATTGATTTTTTTTTTTCTTTCTTAGATGGGATGGATGTCATGAATTTCTTTAAGAAAAGAGAGAGTTCTTTGTATAGTACTACAGTGAGTTACCACAATCCTAACATCTCCTACATAACATTCATAACACTGGTACTTTTTGAACCACCCTCGTACATGGTTGAATGAGCGACTGCTTAACTTCAGGATTTCCATTTTCCAAATGTCATAGAATGGCTTATATTCTGTATAAAATTATTTTATTTCTCAATAGAAATTATCGTTACATTTTATGTACTCATTTTTATTGTGTATCTCTTGGTTTCTATATTGTCGCGGCTTAATTTTTCTCACCCTATTATGTTGGAAATTTAATTAAATAAATCATTAAAATTCTGCATGTGTTCCTGGTTATTGAACTTTCGCACGAATGTGAAAACAATAATTTTCTTACCGAAGAGGTAAAAAACAGATGGCCATCCGCCAAGTAAGTCAGTACTGCTCAACCATCCGGAGACAGGCATGGCGATCACATTTCCCATCTGCGAGCCCGTGAAGATGATTGTAGAAATCCTGCTCCTCTCTGTTTTGGGAGACCATCGACCGATCATAGCGTTGACTGCCGGAAACGTCACACCCTGTTTTAATTATAAAAAAGAGTACCTTCATTGTTAGTAATTTTTTGGTACTTCCAGGCTGTATCACCTATCAATTCAGCGATTCCCAACCATTCTCAGTTCGCGTACCCCCAACTGGATCGGTTTTTATCAGCATATTCCTAGTTTTTTCGGTTTCCTTACGCGTTACTCGTACTCCCGAATCCGACAGCCCTCACTCCATTCCCTTTGTCCTCCAATCTGTTTTAGTCATCGCGGACTCCCAAAACTTCTCCAAAAAAAAGTGCACGTTGAATGAAATAAAAAGTTTTTTTTAAAAAAAAAATAGTTTACGTTTAAAGTAAGCGAACAAATTAATAGAAAGATAGGAGAAAAGAAAAAGGAATGGAATACTTGGGAATGTATTGAGTTACAAAGTTTTCAAAAACAAAAACAAAAAAAAAAAAAAATCAAACGAGGATAAACATAATATCCAATTCCGAAGGCTCATTTCATTTGGTTTGACATTTATTTTTTTAATGTAAGTTATGTATGTTTCAGCAGACGCCCCCTTTTGTATGGCGCGAACTGGAGAAGGAAAATCCTACCCTTCCAGCGGAAGCAACTCCTTTGTCATTGAAGATTTTGTTAATGGGAGTCAATATCACCAGTAAGAACTTCTTTCTGCTTTTGAGGGAAAAATTTTTTAACATTCATTGTTTTTTTATATATATAAGGTCGGTTATCGTCATTGCCATTTTCTTTCCAAGTACCTCCAATGGCTTTTCGATATACCTGGTTGGGAACTGCTACAATAAAATAATCAAACTAAAGCCAAACGATTTTGCATAGGTTTAAGCATTTTCATTTATTCTCCCCCCCCTCAATAAAAATTGGAATAGTTGTAGTCTTAAGGAGCTTTAAATATCTAAAAACTTTCTGTCTATCAAGCTTTGATACTGCGATGGGTCACCTTTCTAAAAATTACAAGTATGCGTGCGTGTGTAAATTTAAGAGAATTTGCACCTTATGTAGTATTTCTCCGAAAAACTAATTGATAGATTTTAATAAAATTTGGTATGAATATACGTTTATATCAGAGAAAGAGATATACTTTTTCAAAGTCGTTTAACGTACTCTTGATTATCGGTAATGCTCATAGCGCAGGATAGTCGAAAATTCACGTTGTGATGTCAAACTGAAGGAAAATGAGTCTAATATGGAGTATGGTCCTCTCTCACAGCCAAATAAGTCGTACAGAGAGGCAGTATACTGGACAGTTGCTTACTGACCGAATTAAAAACTGACGATGGGTTGAATTTGGGCTGCAGTTTGCCGATCCTTGATCTAATCCATTTGCAGTTTGCCGATACTTGATCTAAGTATTTTCATCTAAATGAAGATCGAAATTCTAAATTGTTTCAGAAATGCACCTTTTTTTTCTATTTACAATTGTGTGGTATTTGATATGTTGTATTGGTATAAGTACTCCTTTTCAATCTTTCCAAAAACTATGCAGTTGTACTTTTTTGTTATATGTTATTAACTATATATATTCGAGACTAGGACACAAAGATATTCGCTGTGGGCCACCCACGGGCAGCGAGATTGACATACTTGCTCTCTAGAGTGATATTTATTCTTGCTAAATAATTCTTTATTGTCACAATTGTCTACTAGATATTAAATCCCCTCCGTCCCTTCAAAATCGCTTATTCCCTACTAAGCTTTTTTTTTTTAAAAAAAAAAAATAGATAATTAATTAATTCATTATTATTTAGAATTTACCTCTCCTAAGCCCTCTAAAATTCTGACTGTGATGAAGGTTGCAGTTCCCCAGCTAGCTGCAAGAGGAGTGAGCAGAGAAAAGACGGCTGTGATCAGTGTCCCTCCGCCGTACAGCCATTTGCCCCCGAATCTTTCGGCGAGAATCCCTCCAGGCAGTTGCGTGATGATATATCCATAGAAGAAGGATCCTAAAATGAGGCCTTGAACTTTCGAATCCCAGTTGTATTGGTCACCCTGAAAAGTAGTGTGTGACACTTTGTGGTTGAGTTTGCTTTTGGAATACCAATTACTGTATTTTTTGGACCATATGACGCACTCCAAGCTTAAAGGACGATTTTTAGAAAGTAATTTTAATATTTTTATTTTATTATTACCTTCAGAGCAAAACACGTACTTTAATTTTAAGTTGATTTTTCTGTGCAAAAAATAAGCTTCTTATGGTCCAAATAATGCAATACTTTATTTACATGAAGCGATAAAATTACAAAATTGTCATTTATAAAAAACGTTAGATACGGAGAAAAAACAGGAGCAAACAAAGGCATGTAATAAACAAAGTAAAACAAACATCTACCAACAAATCTGTTTACTTTGTAGATTTGATTTAAAATTAAACTTACATAAAAATTAATTTTTTTTAAAAGACAAAAGTTTTATTTTAGCAATTTTCTACTGTCTTTATCATATTTTGTAACTTTACAATATAATTCAATTAACATTTGATTATTTATAATGCATGTTATACGATCACATTTTTTTACATTTCATAAGAATTACATTTACTTTTGGTTAAAGAACTAAAAGATGTTATCACTGAGATTTCTCTCTGCATCAGGGTAAAGTGTTTTTCATTCTATTTATATCATAGTTGGAGTGGAGGGAATGTCTCACTATTGGAAGTGAAAGAAGGTAGCAAAAGTTTTTTTTTGCCTTGCCACAAACAACGGAAAAATTTTCATATAATTGATATAAAAAGTCTTCAACAGTTATAAATGTTTATTTAAGCCATTATTAACAACAGTTTGAAGGTTTTAATTGTAACCAAATTTTATCGGTCAGTGATGATTGCTCAGTTTTCTATAATATGAAAAGATGAAAATTTTATCTTAGGATAATGCTAAAATACCAATGTTGGAAGTGAAAATAATACATATTAAAAGGGTATAATATTTAATACATTTCAAAAGCATACTATTTTTAAATCATTTGCAGCGAAAACTCTTATAAAAATGTACAACTCATGTATCATTCTTATTATTGTTTCGTATATGTTTTATAAATATATCTTAGTTATATGTTTTGAACAAATAAATTAAAAATGCTTCTTAAATTGGCTGTTTAGTTTGTGGTGAAGCACTTCTACGCAATTCTTGTGCCATAACTCAGTCAACTAACTATAAAAGTCAATAACGTACAAAAGGACACACTAGTCAAGTCTCACACAACAATTTATTTGTCAGCTTTGTAGTATAATGTCTGAAAGATATTAAATCTCCTTGATGACCCCTTGGATTCTATTCAACTATTTCCGAACTAATACTCTCTTACCAAAATCTTTATGTATATATATATATATATATATATATATATATATATATATATATACATAAGAAGAGCATACACACCTTCTCTTAATACACATACGTATATACAGTGATACATCTTTTTCAAAATCCCTACTGAATCACTACATAGTGTACTTTTTTCTGCATTATGTTTTGAGATGTGACGATTTTTTTTAGAAATTGAGTACGAATATAGTGAGACACTAACCTTAAAGCCTTCGTTTTCTTTGGGAGGTTCATATCTCACCAGATTAGAACATTCAGTTTCTTGGTATGTTTGGTTCCATGACATTACCGTCGTGCTGTTCACCATAGCAACCATAGCCACACTCAGGTTTACACGCATGGCATAGATGTTGAACATTCCTAAGCATCCAAGAAGGGTCATGATGTACCGTTTTGGGAAGTAGCATCTCGTTTCGCCTGAAAATTTTCGAAATATTTGTTTAATTACGTCTAAAAACTGCTTAGCGATGTCTACCCGTCTACCAACCTGCAAGAATCGATCACTGTTATGTTGATTCTATAGAATTCCTGATTACATTTTCAAATCTACATTACTGTAGTTACTCAAATGCATTGTAATTAATCCGAAAGACAAAAATTTTTTTTGAAGGTTCTTGTATGATTTATCTTTTTCTATAAATTAAAAAAATAATTAAGAATATTCATTTATTTAAAAACATCTAAGATATTTTTAAACACATGAAAACCCATTTTTGTCTAATATCAAAACGGATATCAAAATCCTTTACTTAAGAAATGAAAGTACAAAAGTAAAGAGACAGAAATATACCTCATTTTTTAATACTGTTTCCAATGCATGTCATTGTATTCCTGTAAATATATTTTAAATTTGAGAAGGTAACAAGAAATTCCATAAAATTAGCAATTATTTCATGAAATCAAAATGGCTGATATTTATCGTTAACGGTAATTAAAAAAAAACTGTTTAAGTAAGTAAACATTTGAAAACAAAATATGGACTTCGAATAACAAATAAAATATTTTTCACATAAAAATGCATTCTTTTATTGATACTATAACGGTAATATAAATATATGACTTCTCAAAAATACCTTCAAAATAGTACTCTTAAAATACTGATATGTCTTGATATATCTTTCTTTATGTCCTTCGAAGGACAATTAAGAAAGATATATTAAAATATAGCAGAAAATAAACATTTCGAAAAATCTCTTGAGAGAGTCATACCGCATAATTCGTATAACTAAAATTGACATAATCGTTTTTTCACTGAGTTCTTTTTTTTATACTACCAAATTTATCAGAAATATTTTTTATGTTTTTAAATTTAGTGAAAACAAGGTACGACTCTTAAATAGAGTGAATAATACCAAGAATGTTTCCGTATTAAATATTTGCACAAGAATACCTCATTGTCCTTCAAAATACTTTTCCAGGGTGAGGGTAAATCGTAAAGTTTTAATTTATTATACCAAAAAATAACCAAGATGTCTAAATAAAATATATTTTGCATATTAATTTATTGTTATGTACATAATGTTTCAAATTACAGCTATTGATTTTGATTTGTTTGGTTTCAAGAGACCGTAGAATGAAGCAACCCGCTGTGTGTAGAAGAAAGAATCTAATCTCCTGAATTCTATAATAATGGCCTTAGAAAGGTCAAGAAACGCAGGAAGAAAAGCATAACTTTGGATGGTGACTATGCAGGAAAGTCTTACGAATAAAAAATGAAAATTAAGTTTCTATCTCAATTATTTTTTAATAATTGACTCAATTCATGTGACGTAACGATCACATGATAACTTGATACCCGCCAATGTAAACAAGTCATGTATTCGTTGGTTTTGCAAATTGCATTTATGAAATGTGTTATGTTTCATAAGCTTAAGTAACTTACATTTTACTAAATATACTACTTTTTAATTGAATGGGAAGTTATCACAAAACTTCGTTTTATATATTTTTCACCCTAAATAAATGCAAAAATCGAAAATTTAGATTGCTGTAGTATAAAGGTGTTGAATCATTCTTCTATCAACAAACTGAAATAATGTCTGATAATTTATTTGGTTTACATACAGACATTTTGTTATAATTATGAAAACATCCTAATTTAATCATCATTTTCTAGTATTTAAAAACGAATGTTTACTGTTCTTCTTCAGAATTTAATTTAATAATATTATTTTAGGAAAGTTTGTAGATTTTTAATATATTAATACTTTAACATTTATTTAAATTTGTGGTATTAGGAAGAATACACATTGTGTAGAGCCACAGACGATGCCAACTTTTTTCAGACTCTGGAAGCGTTGGATTTTGAATACAAACTTTTGGCGCCATTTTGATATAATTTCAAAAATTTCTCCAAGTTGCTCCAGTAAATAAGGACTTTACCAAAATTTTATGAAACTATCATTCAAGGTACAAAATTATACCTGTTTAAATCAAAAATCATTATATAACTGTTACAGCTGCATTGTGTATCTTGATTAAAAGAGGAAATAGTGTAATTGAAATTTCAATCCAATATTGCTTTATTTTTTAAACAGAATCAGCGTGATAAATAAAATGTCTGTATTACATGAAAGATACTGCAATTCAGAAGAGCTTAATTACTCTTTAACAACTCACATTTATTTTTCAGACGGTGTAGAATTATTACTGTGCTAGAATAAATATCTGGGCCTTTATATTTAACATGTTAGAATCAACCGATGATCTGTTGATACATTACAATACTTATAAATGAAATAATTTAAAATACAAATTAAGCTTAATCCAAGCAAAAAGGTGAAAATAATTCAACTGCTGTTAACAGTTCAAAAATGTATCTTTTAAAGCAGAAAATAATTTAAATATTATATCATAAGTATACACATTACAAACACCAGAAGCAAGTTTAAATAGGCTTAGCTTACCGTACGATATTTTAACGACACAATCAAATGAGAATAAGACTATAGATACATACAAATATACTCAGATTATTTCCTGCCGAATATAAATAAATGAATAAAGTAAGAAATATATGAAAATATTAGTATATTAATCGAAATAAAGTGTGGATATACAAGATATATAAACTTACATATAGAAAAATCCTAAGTTAACACAGACCACGCCGGTTTGTTTATGTAGACGTCACGTGATTCTGTGAATTTAGACCATTATTACAATTTTACGATACCCGGAAGAATAATCAAAACATTTATGATACTGTGGTTTACTTCAGTCTGCAGTTTTTTTTAAACCAAATAAATCAACATTAATAACCGTAATTTGCTACATAATCCACGTAAAGACTAATTAATATACAGACTAACTGTTTTTCCGATATCTGAGTTATTTCCTAGTAATAATTAAAACTTTACGATACCATTCGATATGGTATTTTAAATTGCTTGAATACTGCAGTTTCTTTAATTTTATATGTTGATGTGCGAAATTTTAATCTAAGATTAGTGTCATTTTCCATTCATAATGTTATCAAGGTATTAGTTACTGTTATAAATTAATATATCATTATTTACACATCATCATATTTAGGAATAATACAACTATTTTTCATGAAATCGTTTGTGGTGCAATATTATATTATTACAAGTACTTGATTTTACATAACATCAATTGAATAATTTAATTAGCATAATACTTACGTAACTCCTGGTCTCGTGGAGCAATTGTACTACCATATTTAAAGTAACTGTAGTTGTATCGTGGTATAAGAGAAACGGAATCCATTTGACTGCTACCCGTGAAAGAATATACAGTTATTTTTTTATCCGTACAAAAGATTGCCTATATCCTTGTAAGTACGGTGATCGCAAATGTAAACAGAGGTTAACTTCGATGTCACTGTATTGTATGAAATAAAAGAAGAAATAACAGTTGAACAAAACACCTGCTGCTTTAATGTTATATATTGCACACAACTCGCCTGCTGTATAGTTGTTATTCAAGACGTTTCATTACTTTATGGATGCTTTCGATAAAATTTCCTGTGAGAGATTTTGGTTTAATTAAGGTTTTCATTTAGTATCAAATGAAATGTTTTAAGCCGATGGTACTGAAAATATCTACTTTTGTTCTTCTCATTTATAAAATTAGTCATTTAAAATGACTAATTTTAAGTATTGTTTAAGTATTAAGTATAAATAAATTTTAAGTGTTTTTATGTAACTTTTTATAACAAAGTATTTTAGACTGTGAATAAAAAACGACATTCTATACAGCGATTGATATATTGTAAATTTAGTAATTAATAATTATTTCTTTAATAACGTTTTACTATTTACTTCTTATTTTACAACAGTGGTATTCCAACCATTCCAACTAATTTCAATAAAAATAAAATCATTCTAGGCAGATTCGTTGCGTTTTATAATGATTATATCCACTATTTCTGAACATGTGTTGTGCTCTCAACTTAATTAGCCACCTTCCTTTACTTAACATTCAAAAAAGAATTCTTTTTTCTTCATGTTTAACAAATGCAATCGAGATTTTAATATCTAACGAAAATTAGAAATAAGTCTCTAGGCTACATTGCCCTTGCTTTACTTCTGTTTTACTTACAATATCGCTGTTCTAAAAACTTCACAGTTTAAATATGGACGCTTTTTAGATAGGGAAAAAAAATTGCGTTTCATACGCATTCGAGAAAGTATCGTATATTTTTAATTGTTAGTAAAAGAAATAACCCATGACGTCACAATCAAATTTATTCTACGTATTAATTAACCCTTACGTACATAATATTGTAAATTACAACTATACATGTTGATTTGTTTGGTTTCAGGAAGCCGTAGATTAAAGTATCATGGTTTTAGTTTAGTTTTTAGAAGCAACACGAGGGCTACTGGTAACAGACCTAGGTCAAGTGACGAGGACGACACCTGAGCTGGCAACTCCCCTCTCCTAACTTCGACACCACGCCAACAGGAGGATTTAGGGGTCCGACAGATTTAACGTGTTTCAGCCTCGGCTACATGACGGGTCTTTAGCTGCCAATGCTCAAAACCACGACTGAACGAAAACCGCCAACTACGAATCCGAAGCCATGACCACTAGGCTACTGCCGCTACTTGAAGAATCATGGAGAAAAAAGAACTCAATCTATTGAATTCTGTAACGACGACCTTCGAAAGGTTAAGAAATGCTGGGAGAAATGTATAACTATGGATGATGACTATGTAGAAAAGTCGAAATAATAATAAATAAAAATCAAGTTTCTATCTTCATTATTAGTAATACTTAAGATTTACATATTGTTTGATGAACAATTAAATAATTTTATCCACATTGCATTACTTATACATTTATTTTATAAACAGTGGTCTGTTTAGCGATTAAACAAATCCTTTTAAGCGAAACCAAATGTCTGAAAATTCTGTGGTGAAAAATAAAATTAAGTAAAAGTACTAATTATAAATTAACGACACAAATAATTGTGGGGAAAACTATAGATCTTCACACAAGTAATGTATCTAAAGAAAAACTAATTCATAACAATATTTGTCTCAATCGCAGCAAAATATCCAATAACTGCTTCTTAAATTTCGTTATTCGGATAAATTTCGCTATTTCGTTTTTCAAAAAAAAAAAAAAAAAAAAAAATATTATAAAAAAACAAAAAAAAAAAAAAAAAAAAAAAAAAACCTCTAATATGCTTCAAATTTTAAGCAATCGTCTGTAAAATATATGCCACAGGGACAAAGATCCAATTGGAAATGTTCTGTGTTTACTTATACATACATTACAATTCATATTGATTCATACATCTGTTACCATCTGGCGAAAAGTAAATATAATGCCAATATCTGTGCTTCGGAGGAATCCGTATATAAATGTCGTTGTGACTTGATATTTGAAATATAATTTGTCATATGTTTATACAGTAGTCTATCACTATGTGTTTGTCTGCAATTTCCTTTAATGTATTTTTGATGGTTCTGTCTAGTATTGTATGTTTGATTTAAATAGAATTTGATAGTTGTTTAGCTGAATGTGTTGGAGATTTCATTGTCTGGCCCATAAAATTTCGGTAAGACACAAGAGGAACCAAAGTCATCTTATATTGGATGGAACAGACAGATTTTAGTGCCGTAGACATGAGATGTGCTGATTTAAAAAAGCCTTAAGAATAAATCAACAATAAAAAGAAAATAAGAAAATATACTGATATTTGATTTAAATCACAAAACATCATTTTAACTTATTTTCGCTAAATATGGGAAACTTACGGAATTTTTTTTTTTAAATTACATTTAATTCTTTATTATAAGCTTTTATTTAACTTGTTATGTTCATATATATGGATGAACGTCTTTCCAATCCAAAATTTATACTCGAATTTTAACCTACTTCCTATCATTCAATAGAGTATGAAGAATTAGATACTTCAGAATTCAGGTTCGTCAATTTGAAGAAAATTAATTCAGTTCAAATAAATTCAAATTAACAAACAAACTTTAATAGCTAATTGTGGATTATAACCAAATAATTTACTTGGTTCAAGCTGGATATAGGGCCAGCCACTCGCTTCGACAGGTGTAGTTGTCAAGTTCTCATCAAAAAAAGTAAATACACACTGGAGTTCAAAACTTAGAGGATTTGAATATTTTGTACAATTTCATAAAAAGAATTGAACAAAATGTAAAAATACTGTTTCGAAACAAAGATGCAAATCTTGTATGACGAAAACGTAAGTGTATTCGTGTATGCGAGTGGAACTAGTCGAAAAACAGGATTTATAAGCGCGCGTGCCAAAATCCGCATTTCGTTCGCTAGTGCATTTCGCTGAATTTTTTGATGTCTTTTTGCAGCAATCGCTTCAATTAAAATTCAAACAGTAAAAGTGGGTAATCATCAACGTTTAGATGATGGAATGAGGTTTCGAATTGTGGGTAGGCTAGAAGCAGACCAGTCTCAAATCCAGATTTGCAGATAATTCGATTTAACGCCCAGTGTCGTGTCCGACTAATGGAAACAATTTCAGGTTACAGGATCCATCGAGAGAAAATATGGGCAAGATCCTCCAAGAGCTTTGACGGCCAGAAAAGATCACCATTTGTCCATTACAGCGAGGCGTAACAGAGATGTTACAGCTTCTCAGGTCTTTCATGAGTTGTATACAGCCACAATAACCCGAGTTTCAAGGGTGACTGTTTCCAGAAGACTTGATGAGAGAGAGAGCTGTTTGCAAGCAGACCTGTAGTTTGCGTCCCGCTCAGTTCTGCGAACAGGAGAGTCCGCCTAAAATGATGCAGAGATCATAAAGATTGGAGCATGAATCAATGGATGACCGTTCTCTTCACTGATAAATCCCCATTCAGCCTAACCAGTGATTTTTGCAGTACTTTCATATGGAGAGAACCAGGGACCCACTACCTACCCTCCAATGTCCGAGAAATCGACCATTACGACAGCGGAGACTTGATGGTCTGGGCAGGCCTCAATTTGGATGGCCGCACACTCCTCCATGTCTTTGAACGAGGAGCTGCGACTCTTGAGAGGTATAGGGAAGAGGTCTTGGAGCCCTATATCCGCCTTTTCAGGGGTCCAATTGGTTCTGATGTTCTTTTAATGGATGATAACGTGAGGTCACATAGAGATCAGCTGATCAACGAATTTCTGGAAAGTGAGGATATTCGCCGGATGTATTGATCAGCCAGATCTCCGGACTTCATACCTATAGAGTATGCCTGAGACGCTCTGGGAAAGGCAATTGCAATTCGCAAGCCCCTTCCGAGAATCATTCAAGACCTGAAAACAGCGTTGCAGAACAATGGGGACCAATTGCCACAGGAACTCATAAACGCCCTTATTTTCAGTATAAAAAGACGTTACGAGGCATATATATCTGAAAGAGGGGATTATACCCCCTATTAACCTATTTTTTTGTTCTATTCTGCAACTGCTATTTCATACCTTGTGACTCCGATTAGTGTTCCGCACGATAATAAGTGTGTATTATAACTGTTGAATGGTTATTCTTGTGTATTATATCAACCCTATGAATACACTAAGTTTCATTCAAATCTGTTCAGTAGATCTGGACATAATCGACCAAATCGGAAAATTCTCTTGATTTGGAACACCAGTGTAGAATATATATCATAATGCTCTCGCAGAATAGAAAGTTGTGTTGCATCGCGCTTCTCCTGGAGAGATTAGTTAATAAATCAAATCTTCACAAAGAGAGGGTTACAATACTTTTCATTAGCGTGGATTAACATCGCCAAGGCACAATGAAATGGGTTTTAACACACCTAAAATTTTGCATACAATTATAAATCCGATAACAATACAATATTATGGTATGCTCAAGCAGTGATAGCCTTAGAAGGACCTGGAGAACGGGTCATGAACTTAACAGCGTCTAAATCAGTTGAAATTTTGCATACTAATATCACTCACGTTTTTGCTTTATAGTTTCAAATTTCCAGATTAAATATAATTTTAAAAAATATAAGTAAAGAAATTAATCTAGCATTTACTTAAAGATGGACTAAAAGGAAAAAATAGTTTTTTTTTAACTGCATATATATAATTTATAAAAGCTTGAAACGCTTAACTATTATATACCTAGGTAATTATCTCTATATTTATTACCATAATTACTTATTTTTATGAGATCAAACTTTTATAAATAATGTATTAGTCAGCATTAAAAAAATTATTTTTATGCCTTTTAGTCCATCTTTAAATAAATGCTTGTTTGAAAAGAAAAAAAAATTATTTGTATTTATTAAAAAGTAATTCTATACTACAACAAGTTGCTTGGTTGCAATTTGCTCAATGGTTATTGTTTAAAAATCAGAGAGGAACTTACTTTATATAAAACAAAATTTCATCAAACAAATATATTACAATAGTATTAGTATTGTAATACATTAATTCTTACCCTGCGATTAATTCTTACCCTTATTAAAATGTCTTTTGTAAATGAAAGTCGCCGATTTTATAAGAGAAAAAATAAATAAAATACTCGTATTAATTGCAAAAGTTATTTAAATATATCTTTATTTAAGTTGTTAGAGTTTTTAAAAAAATATTCTGGACTTAATAACGACGAGGGAGTTAATAGTTATTTAAAATGAACCCTGACATTTTTTGAAAATTTCTACACAAATATCATGCAGACTAAATAAATTAAGATTCTTTCATAACATTGTAAGTACAAGCGTGAAGTTAGAGAATAACAGATTTATAAAATTAAATCCTTAGTTTCATTGATTTTGCAAGCAACTATTAAGTTTAAAAGCTTAATAATTTTTATATTGTTTTCTTTATTAGCATAAGATTGTAGCAAAGAAGGCTATGCGGTAGTTATGCCTTGCAAATTGACGTTTGGAATTTTTTTTCTACCTGAGCTAAAGTATAATTTAAAAGTGACTTCTGTTTCCTTTTACTCATTGTTGAATCCAAAAAAAATTTAGAAATAAATTCAGGGAAATTTAAAGTCATAAAATTATAAGCGTAACAATTTGAGCAAAAGAAAATAAATCGACTCAGATTTCTTCACTACTGTTCATTTACAGTAGCTGAAACTCCCGCCTATGGACGATTCAATTCCGTAAAGAAATGATACACCAAAAGTAAATTTCCGAAAAAATGTGAGTCCGTGCTTGTGAGTCACTGTCTGGAAGAAAAGAATGCCTCCTGCAATTCTTTCCTTAGAAAACTGTTGGGTGGGACATTTTCGATAGGAATGCAGACTCCCTCCCTTCGTCTTTAGAACATTTCGAAGACAGCAAAAGAGTTTTATATTCTTTTCTCAGAAAATTATTTTTTCTCATATCGATAAAAAAAATTAAACATGAGAAAAAAAAAGTTCACTTTCTTAAAATTTTAGAACATCTGTATTAGTATAATAAAAGAATTATCCTAAAGTTTTTAACTTTCAGGGAGGAATCTTGGGGGGGGGGTATGTCCCTTTGCATTTTCTTTGGATATGCCACTGCCACCAGATATCTATGTTTTCGCAAACCGAGTGTGTATCTGTAAGAAGTATGTGGTTATACATCATTCTCCTTAGAAGCATTGAAAGTATTCGAAGGATTTAACGAGAAAAACCGATCCATTGCTCCTCGCGAAATTTTCTGAAAAATTCTGCCCCATGCAGCTGCATACTTCCCGTACGTATGCACTACACAAGAAAAAAATGATTCTATCAGACATCTTTCAAGTGCGTTGTATATCTCCGGATGAATACGTAGTACGAATTCGTGCTGTATCCTTCTACCGATTAAGAATATAGAGCATTTAAATCAAAATTTTAGTAGCCTAAATAGCGCATTGAATATACATTGGAGGCTAAGTTTTCAAAAATAGAAGAAATTCAATTCTGTAATTTTTCAACAAAATTCGCTTCTAAAACGAATTGAGGAATTTTAAAAATGATTTGAATTAAGACTATTGATAAACTGGGTCTTAAATATTACTAGAAATATTATGTGGGAATGATAATAATGTTTTTTTAAGATGTAAGTTTTAGATATGTGCGTCTCAATTCCCGATTTCTGTTATCTTGGCAAAAAATACTCGGAGAAAAATAAGTGAATGAAAGGATATCTTTAATGTTTGTGACGCAACAAATATTTTATGATTCCGTTTATTTATAATTTCTCGTTTATTGCTCTTTATATGAACTTGATAGAGCAAAAAATACACATGGAAGACATTAAGATAATTTTTTATTTGGTGGATGAGATATTTTTATCGGATAGATTAATAAAGATTCTCTCTCTAAAATGTATTATAAAATTTAATCATAAAATGAATGAATGAAATATTTCATACAAAGTGATAAAATGCTAAAAAAATAAACTATAAACACATTTTTCAAATTTTTAATCTTGCCTTCAAACTTATTTTTAAACCTATCTTCTCGTAAAATTAAATTACTCGAAGCTTAAAGCTTCCGTTCAACCAGGAGGTCATGTTAACCGAATGGCCATGGTCGCAATCTCATAGCCAGAGTTTTTTTCATAGGGTCGAGGGTTCGAGTCCTGATACGACTAAAGACCCGTCGTGTAGTGAGTTCGAGACTTAATGTCCTCACATTGGGTTGATTTATTGCTTTTATTGACATTATACTTGCAACACCCTCTCCTCATTACTCAACTCGACAGTCATATCTCAGTCAAATATACTAGCCAATTAACCCCGACACTAATTGAAGGTATTTTAGAGCAAGATAAAAAAAAATACTTCGTTTATCTTCTTATAGAATGAGTACTGTTAACTATGATTGCATCATAGTGCTTATATTGCTCGTTGGGATGTTTCATGTTACGTAACATCTTGACACTAATAGTATTATCGAGCAAATTAATCATTGATAGTACAGCAAAAATACTCGATTTCCAATTTTAGTAGAGTTGTCGATGTTTATCAGAAAGTTCTCGATTAGTTTTACTGCTACCCGGTTTGGCCGAGGTAGACTAGTGGTCAAGGTACCGGATTCGTGGCCAGCGGTTTTCGTTCAGTCGCGGGTTCCATCCTTGGCCCGCCGTGTAGCCGGGGCTGATGCACGTTAAATCTGTCGGGGCCCAAAGTCCTCCCGTTGGTGTGGTGTGGAAGTTAGGAGAGTGGTACCAGCTCAGATGTCGTCCACGTCACTTGACCGTGGTTCAAAATTACGAGGTCCGTCGCCAATAGCTCTCGTGTTGCTGCAAGTGCGACGTTAATAAGAACTAAACTAAAACTACTACTACCCGGTTTATATAAAAACATACTGAATATATGGGCTTAAAATAAATAAGGCATAGACCGTTCGAAACGATAAAAAATGTTTCATAAAAATTAATACAAGATATGTCCCAAACGTAATGAGAAATTTTTTTAAAAAAAAAATTACATAATTGAGCAGACAATGAAGTAGGCTTAATATTTT
Source organism: Nephila pilipes (assembly GCA_019974015.1). Classification (NCBI taxonomy): domain Eukaryota; kingdom Metazoa; phylum Arthropoda; class Arachnida; order Araneae; family Nephilidae; genus Nephila; species Nephila pilipes. The sequence continues at coordinate 16,687 of BMAW01125563.1, read as the reverse complement.
TCGAATTATGAACCTAACCATCAATGCAACGAATCCAAAGGTGCAGTCATTATTTGTAGCACTGTGAAAACCCTTTTTGCGAAATACTTCGACATCTTATGGTCACATTGTGCATATCGTTGTTCAATACTTTACTGCAACATGAACAGGACATTGCGTTCACACAGTGACTCTCGATAAAGTCATATTGGACGCCCAGACAAATAGAACCATCTGTTATGACCGATTTAATACGTAACTGAAACTTCAGTTCACCTGCAACCGCGTGCTGTTTCCTGTGGGAACGTGCCAGAAGCACGATATGAAATTATTCTCATTATTTCTGGGACAAAACCAGTATTTTCTGAAACATCAAGTTACTAGACACAGAATAAATTCACAAATAAACAAGCTTTACTTAAATAAACGTCTGTTTTTGTTTCACCGGAAGTGGAATATTTGACGTTAGGCACTCTACCAGGGAAATAGAAAAGTAATGGCGATGTAGGTGTAATTTTTATTACACTCCTAAAATATTTGCTGCTTCTGATAGAGTAAATAGTGCGCCAATTCAGCTAGACTAGTTCAGAGAAGGTTGCGATTCCTTACAATAAATTTAGTATAATTATGAATTAAAAAATTATATTACGATATTTTTTTAGTAAAAAATTTTAAGGGATGTTGTTATGTGTGTTGGGCTACAAAGAAATCCGTTGTGGGCCACATGCGGCTAGCGGATTGCGAGTTTGATTGGCTTTGTGAGGAAGTCTCGAAAGCGGGATGCCAACTCAGGTATCGTCCTTGTCACTTGACCGAGGATCAAAATTACGGGAACCATCGCCACTAGCCCTCAAACTTCTTCTAAATACGCCGTTCATAAACAATCATTCGATCAAAAACCTGTTAAGACCAACCAACTACAAAACTTTTACTTTCATTCTTAAATTCAGACTTACCTAAAAGCAATAACGTGTTTCCGAAAGATAAAAAGTGATGAAAGTTACAGTGAAATTAATTTTTTTTCCTTCGATCTTTAGTCATAATTTTGAACACAGCGTCAAAAACCATAAGCAAATAATTTAACACACAATGATATTTTCAAAAGCTGGTGAAAAAAATACAATTCCTCAAAAACCTTAATTATTATATGATCTTTCATATACACAATTGCATTCAAATAACAATCCAGAATGGAGAAAGAAAGTAGAAATTCCAACTGTGGTCGTGAAATTCAAGATGTCTCGCAGACATTAACCTCTAGCACAGGTTTAACGATTAGCTATCAGAGAATATATCGGGTGTTATAGAGTTTAAAAAGATTTTAGTTACATGATACATGATTAAAATTATAAGTTTAGTGCATAATCACATATACTTAAAACTTACTCGTCAACTTACATAAAATTTTAAGAGAATGGATCAAAATTTCGAAAATTTGAATATGGAGTTATTCAAAATGAATGATTCGATTTCAAAATTCCATATTTTCAATAAATAAACAACGCAGAATGATAAGTTATACATGAATGCAAAGGAAAAAATACGGATTTTTTTACAAGTGTTCGATATAACTTCCTTTAATTACACGTATAATGTCAATTCGTTATGTAAATTCCTTTCAAATACGTGTGCCAGAGGTAATGGATCGTACAGCAACAGAAAGCCGCTGTTTTTAAGTCCGAATAAATTTGTGGGTAATGGTGGTGCATACATTTTATCTTTTACAAACCTCCAAAGGAAGGAATGGCATATCCGTGACTTAGGTGGCCACCAATATTACAGCAAATCATCTGGTCAATTGCGACCGATTCAACTGCAAAGTAGTACCGTGAAAGCTTCGAAAATAGCTTTCATGATCAGCTTCACGAAGAACGCATAAAGGCCATCCGTATGTTGTTCATAATTTGAAACTTCCATATTTTCCCTTTGTGATACTTTTCATTACGTGTTGTTTATTTTTGAAAATATGGAATTTTGAAATCCGACGATTCATTTTGAAAAACCCCGTATCTTTAAATAATGAATACTGTGGAATCTCGTTGCCTAGTTTAGTTTTTATTAACGTCGCACTAGAAGCAACACGAGGGCTATTGGCGACGGACCTCGTAATTTTGAACCACGGTCAAGTGACGAGGACGACTCCTGAGCTGGCACCCCCCTCTCCTAACATCCACACCACGCCAACGGGAGGACTTTGGGCCCCGAACAGATTTAACGTGCATCAGCCAATCTCGTTGCCTAATTCAGTATGTTCTAAAATATCAATTTTAAAAAAAACCATTGTAATCAAACAACTTTGAACATAATTCCATGAATGTTTTATGACAAAAGAAGTTATTTATACAGGGCTACTCAAAAGTCGCAAATTAAAAAAGAACGAATAACTTTCTACACTTGATTAATTTGATTTAATTTAATTTCAGATTATCAAAGCGTAATCCATGGAAAATTCACTATCGAGCAACGTTTTGAATAATCGAGATTTACGTAGAGATAGAAAAAGTGTTGTAACTGGCAATGACGAGAGGTATCAAAAAGATTCTGGAGAATTCCATGCTTCCTGCAGTCGAGAATACACCAAAAGTACAGCGGCAGAAAGATGCCTGAATAGCTTGCTGGACAACTGAACTCTTATAATAAAAATTTTGGGGAAAAGGATAATTTCGCGTAACGCTGAAGTCAAGTGGTCGCCCCGATCTCATCATACTTAACTGTACCATGCTTTTTTCTATTGGGATATTTGAGAGGTAGACCAATATGTATATGTGTTTGTGAAGAAATTGAAGAAATAAAAGAGAATACATTATGATGGGGGGAGATTTATTTCTTTGAAAGAGAATATCGTCATTTTCCATCATTTTTTTTAAATGCTCGTAGTTTCGTGTGAAAGTGAAACTTCACGTTGTAATTATTCCTACTCTTAAATAAAACAGTTATTTTTATAAAACATTTTACCCTAAATTAATGGTGAATGGAGTATGAATAAAGATTTTCACAAAAATGTTTCTTAAAAGTAAAGGAAATTAACTATAATTTAACATTTTCTTAACTATCATTCATATTTCTAAAGGCTTTGGTTTCTACTTTTTTTGTATAAAAAAAAAAGGCTCAAATTCTTTCTTTTTCAAACCTTGATAGAATTAGAGCTTCACTGAATAACTGCAATTTCAACATTAAGAAATATTTGAATGAAATATGTTATCCTTACAAATAAGTTACATTGAAAAAGTTTTTTATTAAAATAATTATAAATAAGTTAAAACCTTATGATTAAACTTCGCATCTTTAACTAACCTGTCATAGATTTTTATCAAAAAAATGTTTTTATTCTTAAATATTTACTTTTAAATAAATATATAGCCATTAAAAATACCTTTTAACTTTCAGCTACAAAGAAATCTGTTATTTGGTTAATAAACTCTAGGACTACGCGAATGTTATTGACAACGAACGCACAATTTTGAATCAAGTTCAAATGACGAGGAAGTCATTTGAACTGATATTTCATTGATTTTACTTCCACGATAAGTGAGGACTTTATTGTTGATGATTTATGTGTAGATTACGGGTGTGAAAATATTCTTCCGTAAAATTCAACAAATTTATTTAAAAAAATATAACTTAATTGAAGAGGTTTTAGATACATTATTAGATTATCTGTACCTTCAGCATCTTACACTTTTGGTTTTTCGCATGCTATTGAGTTTTCGATGCTCGAGCAGCGCCCTCTTGTTGAATGACATGGGAATTATGTAATAGACTTTGAAGTTTAATTCCATTGAATTTACTGTTAATCAAGACTGGAACTTGTGACTGTACTTAAATATAACCAAGCTAAAGCTTTAGAATACCGAAGAGGTAATGAATCTATTCATTTCTTTTGTTTAATATTTTCATTCTTCAGTCATTTAGTTATATATGCTTGATCTTTAGATATCTGAAGGCTTCAGACCATTCTGAGTACTAATATTACCCTGGTCACGAAGTGTAACTTCTGTGCTATTTTACCCTGATAAAATCTGGTATTAACCCTTTGACTTCTCAGCTTCTGAACAAAAGTCGCTTGAAAAATTGCAAGTTATTCAGCATATTATATTCATAAATTCTTACACATTTGAGAATAGAAATTTGTAATTTTTTTTCATCTCGTCTCAAATATTTTTGTGTAGGGAATTCAGATTATGAAAAGCCATATACTCATAAAAATCGGTGCACTTTATTTTAGCTCGCGCCTTGGAGACGGAAAACAAAATGATGCCGAAAAGAGCGATGCATACGCTGAATTAACAACCCTTATAACAAAGCGACCTTATTAGGTATCGGTTTCTTTCCTTTTGAAAAACACGCTTTTGGCACGATTTGACACCATTTTAAATTTCTCTTCCAAGACGTGAGCTAAAACAAGATTTTACCGAAAAGTATATTTCAGATGTTATAACAAAAAGGAGGTTTGAGATTATATTTTTATATTCACTCCTCAATAAAGAAAACACTTGAAAATCCTAGGGTGAATAAATTCTACTACAATTCAAGTGTTTACGAGATGTTAAAAGACTTTTTACACTTTCATAGCATTTTTCAAGTGAGGAAATAAGCAGAAGAATTAATTATACAAAATGGCGATTGAGCACAGCTACGGTGTTTCCAATTATATTGAATAGAATATGCCACCTTATCATAATTAAGTAAGAAAAATAAAAATTAGTAATTATTGTGTATAAAGACATTTAAAACCTAAAGTTATTTAAAATATTGTGAAACAAATATTAAGACATCTTAAAGAAGCTCGAAAAATAACGAAAGATCAAAATAAATCGTTTTAAATCTAAGTCTGTTAATTATATAGCCAAGATGAGATATTCGAAAGCTGGAAAACTGTTCTCTGAGTCCAAATGAAAAAAAGAAAGAAAGAAAGAAATGAAACCACGAACAATCGATGTGGGTGCAGTTAGGAGGAGGTCGTTCTGAGATGGACGCACAAACTGCCAGGTAGGACTTATGAGAAATTCTAATTTCGAAGATTCAAAACAGTTATTTCTTTATTCAGTGGTTCACAAAGGTGACGGTACCACCCACCGGTGAGCTATGCAGAGATCTGAAGGGGGAACGAGGACCAGTGCCACCCCTGGGTAACACCCGCAAAAATAATTCGAAGAAAAGCTTTATTAACACAAAAAATCATCGGACGCATTCGTTGAGAAACAGTTCAAAATGTCTTTTAAACAAGATCCCTCTATATTAAAAGGGATGTACTACTGTTTTGTTCCCAATACCTTATAGACTAATACATGAAAGAGTCATGGGAGCACCACAGTGTGTATGCGCCTGCTCACGTGATCAACAAAACATATGTAAGAATTTAGGTAGGTCATAATAAAATTAAGACTCTCACCAACACATCACGAATTTCGGAACGTTATGTTAATCCTATGAAGTTTCCTGCTTTTATTCTTAAAACTACGTTATTGCTTTTAATTGCATGGAATGAAATGCATTCGAAAGAGTGTAAAAAAAGGAATGTTTTTACGTGATTACCTTCTTTTTTTCACTGCTTCTCTCGGTCTTTCTTTTGTATCTTTAGAGTATTCTTAAGTATTGATTATAAATCTGAAAATTCACAACTACATTGCTGATTTCAAGAAAAGATGGCGATGCTTATTTTTCTGAAAAGAGGCGTGTGAATATTTTTTATTTTCAAGAAAGGAGCGATGGATCAAAAGAATTTGGAAACCTATGGTTTGATAGAAAGAATTAAGGAGACTAAAAATATTTTAGATCCATCCTCAAAAATAAAATAGCAGGTTACATAAGAATGGTAACGTAGTCAAGTAAAGCTATTATTAGAGTGGGGAATATAAGAGTAAAGTAATTTAGAAATGGAAAAAGGGATAATACTTCAGTCACGCTTGCCGATAGTTAAGAAGCTGGTTAAACTTTCACAACTCGGGGGGGGGGCGAACAAGTAATGATATAGAAATGCGATTTCGCCTAAAAGCATAGTTAATATATGCTATTTATTTTAACAGAAAAAAAATTGGTTTAAAAAAATTACCAAATAGAGTACTCGAACAAGAATTTATGTTTCAAAATCATGCACATCTTGGAAAAATCTCACATCCTTGACTAAATGCTTTTAGTAAAAGAAACGCACTTCAACATCATTATTTGTTTCCCTGTTCGTGAATTCTTTTAAAGTTGTTACGAATTTTCTGCCCACCCACCATGTGTTTGTATGATTTATTCTCTTAATATGCATTGAAAAAAGGGATATTGCTACAAGCTGTCATGACATTGCACTTTCGCTGCGGCATTTGTTGATTTTTTTAATAAGATTGCTTTCCTGTTTTTGAGTGACAAAGTAGTTTCGGATTTACTGAGCATTTTCAAACCGAAGAATACCACAACAACAACAAAAATAGAACAAACAAACAAACAAAAAACAGGAGAAGAAAGAAAATACTTTATCACGAGGTTTCAATTTAGAAGAAATCGATATAATAACAAAAAAAACCATAGTTTTTTAATTTTTTTTACAACAAACATAAATATTAAATAGCTTGACATATCAATAGTTAAGACAAAATTTAATTTATCTATTAATGTTTCAAGACGTTTGGATAAATTCTCTTAAGTCATTTTAATTTTAACAGGAAATGATCGGTCCGACAAAGAAGATAAATTAAAAGATAGAAACTAACTTTTTAAAAAAAAAATGCAGAAAAAAATGTTTTAAAATATCCAAGTAATTTCTGTATAAATTTAGAGTTAAGATTAAATTTTAAGTATTAATGCGGGTGAAAATGTACTCATTAAACAATTTAATCAAAAACAATTACTGAGCTTACATTTTTCCTTGCGCAATTATTGTTTACATTTATAATAAGTAATAAATGTGGAAGGAAAAAAATCATGTGTCTAAAAACTTATTGAAAATGATTTTTTTTACCGAAGGATTTATCTTATAATTGAATTTTTACTAAACGCTTCCTTTTTATATAAATTGTTTTTATAAATCTTACTTAAGGTTGTTTTTTTTAATAATATAAGAGTATTGTTTCCTCTTCTATCAACTAATTATAACGCATGAAGTGATGACTTTTCTCGAACTTATCGAATGGTCAGTTATTACTGCCTAAAAAACTTTTTTTGTCTCCTGTTTTTTCAATTAATATTGCTTTGAGCTCTCTTTGTTGAGTTTTTACTACAATATAGGTAAGTTAAATATTTTTCAGTTACTATTATTCTGGATATTTTTTTAAGTCCCATTTTGTTTTTTTCATCAAGCATTTTATTGTTTATTCAAAAAAATAATTCACAAATAAAATGATATGCTACAAAATTTTTTCTATGATAATTATTTAAAATATTGTTTCAGTATTCATTTTTATGTATGGAACGCAAGTATGAGTATTATTTTAATTAACTAATTTTTATACAAAAATGCTCATCTCATGCTACATTATTATAAATAAAATTGAAAAAAAAATGTTTTTTCAAACATCTTTTTTCGCATTTTTATCTATTTTTATAGAGTTTAATAAAACTTATAAAAAAATCGTAAATAAAAAGTTTGTAATATGCTGTCGAAAAGGGTTAAAACAGGCAAGTAAAAGAGGGAAAAAAATAATTTGATTTAATATACCAAACGAGTATTTTTTTGAAAGATTTTTTACCATATATAAAACTCAAACTATTCCTTAAATTATTAGCCACCTAAGGGGCTATTGTTTTAGGTGGATCACTTTTGGCGTACCAGATCACTTTTCAATTTTTTATCACTTGCTTTAATTTTAATGACATGCAGCTGATATAATATTCAACTTAATAATATTTATTGTTTGCTTTAATTTTAATTACATGTAGCTTAAATACTTTCAATTTAACGATTTATCGTTTCCTTCATTGTTAATTACATGTAGCTTAAATATTTTCAATTTAATGATTTATCGTTTCCTTTAATTTTAATATCGGAAAAATTTACTATTGTCCATTTCTCGATATTTCATCGTTTACTTTAATTCTTATATTTAATTGAGTAATTTAATAATAATTATAAGAAAAGATCACCTTAGATCTGTTCTTTATAAAACTTTGTATATAATGTTTTTCTTTTTTTCATTAATAAATTAAAATATAAATTTTAACAGCAAATTGAAAGTTATTTTATTAATTATTTATATAACTGCTATAAGACTTTTATAACGATCGATTAAAATAAAATATTTAAAGATACAATTTTTTTCATCATTGGTAACATTTTATACAGACCATTATTAATTCAGGATGTAAAGAGAAAAATATATCATACGAGATTAAAGTAAAAATATATCGTACTAGATTAAAGTAACAGCCAGTTACAGAATTCCCGTACAGAATTTCAATTTATATTTCTTTAATTCTCATAAATATTTAATGTGAAACTGCAGAACTGTTGAAAATGCACGACCAAAAAAAAATAGTAGCTTGAATTTATATGAAACTAAGAGAGCACGAGCAATTCTCTAACAGGCTAGAAAAATTCAACTTACTTTCACTGATGTACTTCTCGGGTATTTTAACTTTCCCAGCTTCCATATTTGATTTCTTCAGCTCAGACGAATCTCTTTTAAAATTCTAAAATGCAGCTGGAGATCACTGCCCGCTCTTTATAACTTCCCCGGCAATAAAAAATAAAACTACAAAGAATGGTGTGTATATTTCTGACAAAGCAGGAAGCCAGATCATAAAAGAAGCATCGAGTTGCTTTTTTGCTTGTTTTATCGTTTTAATATATTTGTTCTGTTTTGTCAAACAATTCATGAAATCATTTTTATGTTCGTGTGGCAACAAACATCTCGGCACGTGAACGAAGAGTGATATTCGCATAACAAGAGTTATCGACACATTTCTCCGCCACCTCCTCCCCTTCTTTTCAAGTTTAACGACCAGATTTATAACGCATTTTTCGATTTTATAGAAACAGTTTCTCAAAATAGTTTACGCAACGAACATTAACATCTCGCATATTCTTTTCGTGAAAAGATAATGTTTATCTTAATAACAAACAAACTAATAAAATCTTCAAAAAAAATATTGAATTTTTTTTTTTAATATAATAGAATTTTTTTAAAGTTAACTTACCGAGTAACTAAAACGAACCAAAAAAACATATTGGAATGTATTTACACTACTGAATCATGCATATTCAAAAGAGATTTAAAAATATAGAAATTCGTGTCAGGAATGGGTCAAAAAAATTAAAACGACCTAATGGGTCTCCATGGATAGTTTTCCCTCTTCTTAAGAAATTTACGAATTTGATGTCCTTTGCATACCAAAAAATCATCATCATAACTTTTCTTCCCATCAGACCGTCTTCTTCTTTGGAACAGATTCATTGGAAGCAACATATTGATTGTTGGTTGTTTTCCAGTGTGTGAATTCATGGATGAATCCATGTCTTCCATTACAAATTCATGTCTTATCCACATTGCAGCTCCTCTCAAAATGATGGCAACAACTCAACGCGGCAGTAATCAAATTTGGATTTAACAACAAGTGACTGCCGAATCAAAATTTGATTAGTTAGTTTTTATTTGGCTGTAAAAGGAGATAAACTAACTTGTCTTCAGTGCCGAAGTTATTTTTTGCGCCACATAATAAATGACTGTCTCAATGGTGATAACAGATTAATTAACTAACAGATTAACATGGGTTTTCCACTTTACTTCCATTTGACTAACACCTGTTTTTTTTTTCTAGTTTTTTTAAGTTCCAGCCTTTTTCTCAACCAAATAAAACGTGACAATGCAAATGAAAAAAAACTTTAGAAGTTCATTGTGTTACAGAGTTAGAGATAAAAACTCCCAATAGATAGCATTGTTTGAACCTTGATTTTGTATTTTTATTCTTGAAAAACTGGCAACAGTTTATGTGGATTTAACTTGAGATTCGTCCAATATAAATGTAGATATTGACACCAAATTCGATTTCGCATTTGCTGTAAAAAGATAAAATGAATCTTTCCTGGGTTTAACCATTTGGTTCCTGTTTTTAATTGCTTACTTCATCGCATTTTTAGGCAGACGATTATTGATACTTGTTCTCGTTTATGGTTTATTATTACTTTTGTATTTTCAAAGTTTTATTACATTCTGTGGCAACAGGGATCAGCGTTCTGAAGTTTGTAGTTCATCGCCATGTTGGAAAAGTGTAGTCGTGTTAAAGATGTGGTGAAATAAAGACGTTAAATTTCCGTTGATCCAAATATTTATCTTTTCAAGTGTCTCACAAAAGTATTGCTTCGAATTATGTGATAATGAAGCAGAATCAACAAATCAATCGGCGATTATTTTCTAAAGAAAATAATAAAAATGTTACGTTAAAAGTTTAGTGACATGTGCGTGGAAGTCTTCTGGCATGTATAATTATTTAGTGAGATTAGGATTCTACGCTGAGGAGCAACTGAATACTTAAGGGAGATACTCGCATCGTATTCCGGTAATTGATATATGAGAGAAAAGATTAGTATTCTCGGATAGAGACCTTAAACTGATTGAAGGAATACTTCTTAAAAAGGATCAATAAAAACTCTATTTTGGATATAATTAACTATTTTAATTACTTTTGTAACACTGTAATTTAGCACTATTTTCCATGTACTATTAAATGGGGACCAGATGGCGCCACATGTTCTTTTTGGTTAGAAGCGCAAGCACGATGAAAAAGGGATAGAGCAAGCACGATGGAAGGCCAGAGGTTTCTTTTAACAGAATAATGAAATTCGTGAATCTGTGTTTTATATATGTTTTGTATACTGTCTTGTGTTGTGGAACGTGTTGAGCATTAAGTAATATTTGTTCCTGAAACCATCCAGGCTGTTCATTATTCTTTCCTGAAATAATAACATTGGAGGAATACACTTTGTATTTGAACTAAGATCGAACTTTAGATCTATGATCAGAGTAATGCAGGGTAGGTCAAAAGTATTCAACGCATTTTATGTTTGAAAAGAAAAGAATAAATTAGGGAACGTACATGTCTTTATTGGAAACATGTACGTCCCCTAATTTGTACAATTTTTTTTATTGGAAATACAACATAAAACTTGTTTGTAATTTTATTAATTTTAAACATTCAGTTCCACATGAACTCCATTTGTGGCATGTAAGATAACAAACCAAAATTCTATTTTACGCCAAGAGTTTAGCAAAATTTTAGAAGATATTCCTCCGATGACTTCAACGGTTCGTTGATTTAGCTCATCAATATGTTAATGTTTTGAGTATTCTAAATGTCTCTGAACAGTTACAACGGATTTGCTTTCATGGAACCATAAAACGCATATTGCTTTCGCCTGTACCGTAGCCATTTGCAGACTGACGCAATCAGTAAATTTCACACCCTCTACTGGCTTATGTAAAAGTTATTTAATGTTTAAAATTTTGTTGAATAAAACTATTTTATATTGTCTTTACAATACAAAAAAGCATGTACGTACCTCAATTTGCACATTTTTTTTTCAAGCATGAAATGTGCTCATTACTTTTGGCCTAGCCTGTAATTAAGAGGACAAACAAGACGAGTAATAGGAAGTCGTTGCGACCTTATGAGAACAAAAGGATTTTTATTAAAATAGATAGAAGATATTGCATTTGCGATGTCTCCTCTGTCACCAAAAACAGGTATTTTCTGAACCACCATTGCATTGTTATGTTCATATATAGTTTCTTTTTATAATGTCCGATTTTGATTCGAATGATTCAGGAACTTCATCAGAAGTTACAAACATCTTTTTCAGATAGTGATGAAGATGTAGCTATCGAATTGCTTGATGCAAGATTATGATGTTCAATAAGGTCTTAAATGATTTTCTGTAATTGTCTTTTATTCCTACTCATAGACATAAAAATAAATTCAAAACTGAGACAACCTTACATAATCTGTGCAAAAAAATTTTTAAAACAAGTAATAAAAAAAATTAAGGCACTTCCTACTTAGGTCAATGAAGAATTTTTTTTTTGTTTTAGTTACTTTTTATTAAATAATTACAATTAATATAAATATTTTATACATATGACAGAATCACAATATTAAGTGGCAAAAGAAATTTTTTTCCAGCGATCTACACGCTTCGTCACTGACGGTATATATTCCTAAATTTATATCCTGCTAAATATCTTATATAAAAGAAATTTTTTTCTCCCATAAAAACTAAAATTAATTATTTGAAAATCAAATTATCCTTCGACGAGATTCGATTCGAAGGCATGAAGATTCTACGCCGATGCTCAACCAATTTTGCCATTGCAAGACAACTGATATAGTTGAAGCATTGGCTTGTTTCTGAATTCATTCGGTAAATTAAATGGTTGGAATGCAGTTTAGTCCAACCACCCTTGGCGACCGGAATTATTTGGCAATATTTTGCCAAATTTGGCTACCTTGGTCCACTTCGCGGACTTAACGTTCAGCCAAAAAAAACCCTCCAAGTTTGGCAATTTTTGAAATCGCGCCAAGTGGTTGAGCTAAACTGCATTTTCACCAATTAAATTTTATTAATGAATTAATATTTGAAAAAACTGTATTAGCATCAAGTGTCATCCCCTACAAGTTTAAAAAATTGTATTTGAACTTGAGTGGGTGAATAAAAAGTATTTTATTAACGATTGAAAATTTGAACAAGATATATATATAGAGAGAGAGAGTGTGAACTAATAGTAGGAATTTAAAAACGGAGGACAGAAGTAATTCCACTGAAGCCTTCATTGTTTTTTCTCTTTTAGTTACATTTTATTGCATTCAAATAGATCAAATAGTAAAGATTTGAGAACGGTAGTCGAAGCTCCATAGGATTAACGTCCACGAAATCAAAATAGTCGGCAGACGGGAACCTTAAGCAGACTCGTGAGTTAACGGGGAGCAACTGTATGTGCGATAGAGTTTTTTGAGTGCTTAGTGATAAATATTGTTTAATTTACGTTGTTAAAAAATTTTTAAAATATTTTTGGTGTGTATATGGGAAAAGAAACAATTAACATTTGTTTTTCTTCCAAGTAAATTGCAGCAGACAGTATCTAATGCATACAAGCAATTTTAGCCTAACATACAGATAAAGTTCCTAATTTGATTCCTATTTTTAATTCTACTTTGGATAATGTGAATCTAAGTGAGAAACGTAAAAAAAAAGCATAAAGAACACTTTGAGAAACTAAAAAACTTCTAAGTTAACGAAACAAATTAGTTTTTGAGGAAGAAAAAAAAATTCTCTGAACTACACAGCAATTAAAAATAATAGTTTCAAGAGCTACAAAAAAATAAGAAAGAAATTTACGTCTGTTCAAAGTGATAAAAAAAAATTAAAAGCAAATAGCTGAGAACATAACGGGGAGGGAGGGTAGTTCTTAGAGAAAATTGTGTGTAAGCTAAGCACATGAAACTCAAAAATCTAAAATGAGCCAAATACCAAATGTTTATGAGCACTGAAAAAAACATTTTACTTTTATTTTTAAATTTTTTAATTACGTTGAAAATAAAACGTACGTTTAATTCGAAAAAGAAAAAAAAAAGATACAAAAAAGAGCAAGAATATTGATAAAATATGGATGTCTTACTTCATTACACACAATATCTGCTTCTATACTCCCCCCTCTTCTTCGTGGTAATTAATAATAATAATTACCACGAAGAATAAGAGCCGAAAGTGAGTGTTAGTAATCTTGAGATTCATTTCCTTTCATCATAGTAATTAATTGCTCCCTACCTATATGAACACTGGTGATCAAAATTACAAGAATTTTAATTTTTAGTAGATTACCTTGTGACGTTGGGTTATTTGCGATTTTCTCTTCACTAACCTCGTGGCTTGAGATTGATTGCATAAAAAAACAATTTCTTCCCAAACAAAATGAAACGTGATTATGTTAATTAGATGCAGTTCAAAATAAAATGAAGGGATTCAGATATAATGATAAATAACGTTGAAGGGAAATTTAGAAGAGATATAGAGAGTAACGTATATTATTATTCGGAGTAAGCGACAACTATTGACTTGTGATGAGCATAAAAGATAGTCAGGCGATTGGAACTTAGAGTCCTCGGTAAGATAACTTGACTTCAGTTATAATTAGAACGGTTTGCTAGGATTAAGAACCGAAAAGAGCATGTCAATTTCTAGTCTTTAGTAATAAATAATTTCGATTGATTAAAGCTTGAATCTTCTTAGATTGTTTCCTGTCGCTTAAAGTTAAATGTATCAAATTGAATTATGGCACAAATAACAAACTCCAGAAAAATATTGGTCAGTTTTTAATGAAATTAAGTACAGGTATTCCACACCTTACGACGAGTTACGTTCCAACGACTATGTCGTTAAGTGAGGAACTTGCACCGGGAATATACAAGCATTATAAAATTATAAAAATTGTGAAATTTATTCATAAAAAAACGGGAATATGTGCATATTATCAATTATTTATTGGTCATATCGAACTGCAGGGGATCCTGGTAAGGGCGATGATGACGATGAAACAGAGGTTGCACATTGAAGGAAAGAGGTCTTGGATATCGCAGTCGAAAAGAAACTCGTGAGTGTGGGGTTAGCTTTTTATTCTCCTTTTTTCTCGATAATTTTCTCCACAGCACTTTAAAAATCAACTCATCCCACGCCCAACTTTATTAAAACGTTCGGCATTTGAATCCATAGCCTCAAGTAATATAACATAATCGCATTAATTTTGAAGAACACACCAGCTAGCCCACAAACCCGGGAACTACTTTTACACTTCTTAATTTCTTTTTTGGGTTACAAATACATAAAAAAAATAACGGATTTACGCACAGCGACTGCATATCGGAACGAAACCGACTGAAAAATTGTATAACACGCCTATGTTGCTTTTAATGCGCATTTCACCATACGCCACTGATAAGCACTCAAGCTGAGAAAGGAGATTTCCCAAATAGCAGGTGGAAACTCGATTTGTCGAAAATACGAGTATTTCTATGCAGCATGTCATAAAAAGAGGAGTGCCTACATGTACAATATATAGACTCTATAATTAAAAAAAAAAAAAGATGCATCAAGAAGGAGTCGTCCGATGGAGACAGAAATTGGCGAATAGGAAAATTATGCACAGAATAGAAAATGATTAAAATTTCAGAAAAATTGAATGATTTATTTCAGAGATACAAAATATCGAGCTCAATAAGGTGATGACCACCTCTAGTCTGGATGCAAGCTGCCACACGACGTGGCATAGAGTGATAAAGCTCCTCGATGGTCTCCTGCGATGTTTCATGCCAAATTTGCTCCAATTGTCAGGCTGGGTCATCAATATTCCCTGGTAGATGCAGTCGCTTTCCCATCATATCCCAGACATGCTCTATAGGAGAAAGATCTGACAGACAAGGAAGTGTTTGACAAGCTGGGAGACAGTTCATAGCAACACGTACCGTAAGGGGTCTGGCATTATCTTGCTGAAAAATGAGGCCAGGGTACTGCAAAAGGAACGGTAGCAAAACAGAATGTCGTCAATGTACCTCTGTGTTGTAAGTGTGCCTCTAATGACGACCGAAGGCTATCAAGGGAAATGGTACCCCAGACCATAACTCCTGTTTGAGGGCCTGTGTTGCGTGCAATAGTGAAAGCAGGATCGGTACGCTGCCCTGGGCGTCTCCAGACTCGTCTTCGATGATCGTCAGGACACAGTTGAAAGCGGGATTCGTCGCTAAACACTATACGTACCCAGTCAGCATCATTCCAACCTGATCGAGCCAACCACCAATGTAATCTGGCTCGACAGTGTGCAGGCGTGAGGGGCAGGTGGCGTTGCGGTCGGTACGAGAGTAGATTTCACTTTATCACCCGTCTGTGAATGGTCATGGTGGACACTCGAGTGCGGGTCGCACGTCTGATGGTTAATAACGATGAATCAGGCGATTTGACTGCTGATCTGACAATCAGACTATCCTCCCGATCTTCTGTGGCCCTAGGTTGACCGCTACCATCATGACGCTGAAATTTGCCATTGTCCACCCATTCTTGCTAGCATCTTCTAATCGTAGCATCACTTCGACCCATATGACGAGCGATTCTATGATTTGCCCAACCTGTCTCTTTCAATCCAATGACACGACCTCTTTCAAACTCTGACAATTGCTCGTTATGAGCTTTAATCTTCGACGAGGCATTTTTTCAGTCGTTGAAAGGTATCCTAAATCGCAATGCAACAGAAAATTTGACCATCAGAATGAGAATTGCTTCTTATATACACCTGCTGAAAGCGCAGTTCCGATGCTCTGTAGCTCCCCCTATTTATTTATTGGACACCCAATTTTAATCATTTGCATGATCGGTCCAAATGTCTTTGTATACGAAGTTTCATTACAATCGGGCAACTCCTTCTTGGTGCGTCGTTATATATATATATATATATATATATAATATTATAGAGTGTACATGGGTTAATATAAAAAAAACCATGCAACAATAGGTAAACATCCATGATCGTGTTTTGTGCCTTGACCAAAGTTTCTTTCTCGCCTGACAGAACCACTGAACATATAACAGATTTAACAGATCTTTTCAGCAAATTCAACAGAAGGTTTGGGAAGTAAAAGGATCGTTCCGAAATGTATGTTTTGGGTTCTTCTGACCAGCAAAAAGCGCCATCTCAGTGAGCCACTTTTTGGCCAAAAATTGCATGATTTCCTTGCCTCACTCATCTTA
>BMAW01125554.1:147046-197065 GCA_019974015.1 Nephila pilipes | reverse complement strand
TTTTGAACAACTAAATTTATAGATTATGTTTTTATTTTGTTTCTTTTGACGATCAGTGATTTTGCAGGATGCAAAGGCGAATAAATGCTTTGCTGAAAAATGCTTTGAAAAGACGTGATAGGCGCAGATCCAATGCATCGGATAGAAAAAAAATGTTTCCAACTGCATATGTGTATTATCTTTTTAATTAATTGCCTATTATACACTTATATTGTAAGCCGCTGAATAATATTTTCAGTGTAAAATATATTATATTCCCATAAAATACTTTAAATGCCTATCACTAATATATTGTATGCCCATAAAATATTAGTTTCCGAACAAAAAAACTTTTTAATTTTTTTTTCACAATTAAAGTTCATTTACTTAAGTAGAATCGTAATCGTAATCGTAAGTAGAATAGTAAATATAGAGAAAGTATTTAGTCGCATAATTTATAATTTTTTTATATAGTACTATAGAGAGCGAGCTATAGATTAATTGATTGGTTTAGATTAACGTCATTTAAATGTTATTTGAGTTCTATTGACAACTGACTCTTTAATCTTGAACACCTCTCCAGTGATAAGAACGACATCTGCGATATTACCTATATTTCTCAACTTTCATATTATACCATATGAGAATTTTTAAGCCATGATCAATTAATTATCTGTAAACTACCCTCAATATTCTGTATGAACATTTTTGAAGGAATCAGGAGTCCAATCCACGTTTCGATTTTGATGCCACAGCCATGAAGCTCGCTACCTTGACTGTCACGTATCTACGTCTTCTTTCATATCTAACGGGTAAGTATTCAGATCCTAAATTAGTATTATTATATTAAGCACAAATTATTGAAATTACTCTCACATTTTCGATTATATTCTAGTAAGCCATTTCACAAAAATATTTAACGTTTTTCTAAGAAATATTTATATGCGAGTATGGTTCAAAAATTACCCGTGTTTTGAATGGAATAAGAAAAGCGAATGGGATAATTCTCTGTAGTATTATTCACTGATTGTTTGTCCGTTTTTGAAGAAAACATTATGCATGACGTCATAGTATCCCCAAAAATACCCTCCATAACTTTTCTGGCTCATAAGACCATCTTCGCCTTCTTGGATTTATAGTAGAATGCTTTGTTTGATTGTTTTTTGGTTTTTGGACGTGTAATGAGGAATTTCGTTCACATCGACAAGGATAATGTGACGCAAATGAAGAAGATTACTCAAACGAGCAGCAATCTAAGCTGACGTGAATCTGTGTCACATTACAATTGGCTCCTTTTAACAGATAAAATCACACAATGGTAACACTATAACTTGCCTAAGTACAGACATTTCGAGTAAAAAACATGTACTTTTTGAGCCATTCTCGAAAAGAAAATGTATGCAACATAATGTCTTTCGAAACTCAAGGACAAAACCTTAAGGAGTGATGGAAAACATCTAAACAAGCAATTTTCATCACAGAATGCATAGGCGGAGAGCAAATGGTGAACCACTAGGCGGTTCTGTAATATAACGTATAAGCGCAAGGTTTTTACGAATAGTCTTTTCTTCTGGGAATTTCAGGAGGTATGCTGACATATATTAATCAGGATAAGGCTATAGCCTTAAAAAGTCTTGAAGATTGCCCGTAGTTCCATTAATCACAGGATGTTTCGAAACTTATAAGCAAAAATGTAAGGAGTGATAGAAACCATCTAAGCAAAAATGTGTGATAGAAACCATCTAAGCAAAATTGTAAGGAGTGATAGAAACCATCTAAGCAAACAATTTTTACAGTGGTGACATCCAATAAACAGGAAAAGGCCATGTCTCCTGAAATCCACAGTAGAAATGACGATGTGTAAGAAAATTTGAACTTATGAATTCCACAACAGCGCTGCCTAGTGGTTCACCGCTTGCTCTCCGCCTATGCATTCTGTGATGAAAATTGCATGTTTATAAGTTTTCTATCACCCCTTAAACTTTTGTCCATGAGTTTCGAAAAATTCTTTATAGTCAATGCATATCTATAGCTTTTTGACTTCTCAGAAAATATATTTTCAAGTGCAGTTTCCGAAATTTTGTTATCCTGGACTGATTATCTACTACAAAAATTATTTGGCTTCCTTTTAAACTAAAACCTTTCGCCCCCTTTTTTTCCCTCGAAAATTTATATCACCCATTCCTCGAGTAATATTTGTCTCTTTATTTCTAACACTTCCAATCAATTTCGGTTTCATTTCGATAAGGCCCTAAGGCGAAGGGGATTCCTATCCTTTCACGGAATTCAATTAAATGTTCTCGTACAGCGTCTTCGAAACAAAAATTTGAATTAAATAAATTCCGCGACAGATTGAAATTTCCCTCCATCTCACAGCGGGTGTTGGCCGAGAGAGGTGAGAAATGCATTAATTAAATCGGAAAACGCAATGACAAGTATTTTATTTACTTGAGCATTTATGTCTCGAGATTTTAGTTTTTAAATTATTTAATTGTGGTGTTGCAAGTTTTGAAACTAATTTCGAAAATTCGATTTTCCGTTGGAATTATTGAAAGATAAATAATCGACTTCAAATTCGTTAATTTATTACGGTGCTTTTAAATTGTTTCATTACATATTTTGTGCCACAAAATTGTTTTGAATCAGGAAAACCCAATACAAATGATTTAATTCTATAATTGGCGAAAAAATATTATCTTTAAATGATGAAAGAATATATCTTATTTATCTGCTTGTATTAAAATTTTATTATAAAATTCTCAAAAAATATATATGGAAAAGTAATTACTATAAATATTAAATCTTAAATATAAGGCGAGTAAAGAAAATACAAATTTTTGTTTTCATAAATTAATTGGAATTTCGTTGTAATATCAGGCAAACACGAAATTTCTAAACACATTAAGCTATTTATTCTGGAAAACTTTCTCAAACAGACGAGTGCATTATTGTCCAACATAATAATTTGATGCATTGTGAATTAAATTCATTCAAAATCGTATTCGCGAACGAAGTTGTTGCAGATTTAATATTATTAAACATAAATTCTGTGAATAAGTCTTAGTAATCACTAAGCATTCATCATATATAACAACATTTTGGTTTTAAATATTATTTAAATATAAACTTTGTGAAAACTTGCAGCTAATTCTTATTAATTCCATTATTAGAATAAGAATAGAAATAATTTAAAATATTCTTTTTTTCCGGAAACTTAATCATTTTTCAAAATTCGAAAAGTCTCTTATAAATACAAGCATACATGTACGGAGCAATAAAGCTTATTTTTAACCACAATAATCATTCAGCCATAATTATTATCCTACGACTGAATGATGATTATTTGGCCTTACGATAACGATTTCCCTTCAACGTTCCTAATTAATGACCGTCCTTATCCATAAGATATATAGGCTTATATACGACTACTTACATAAATGTATGACGCTATAAAAATATTGTTTAACTATAAAATAGCTATGATAACTACATACAAATAAATGACTTATGCTAGAGATGCTTTTACATATATATGACCTATATTTTACACGAGCTTTCATTATTTTCGTATAATCTAATTTTCATCGAAACATTAATATATGCAATAAATATTTAAAACATTGGAACAATTGACTTTTTGTTTCTCTTTGGAAAGAAACTGCTCAAATTATTGGTTGAAGTTTTCTGCATTCTTAGGGTGAATAATTCTGAGGATTTTTAATTGACATCAATTTATTGCGGTAATCAAATGAATTGTATATCGGGTATTTATATAAAAATATTATTAGAACAAACATACAATTTGTTTTAATATAAATTTTCTGAAAGATTCCCAGAGTACTTAAAAATGGTACCAACGGCATTCAGAATGACCAGAATATAAAAATTCGAAAAATTGTGAAATTTACTCTAAATTTCGTCATGTCATTTAGTGTTATTATATTTTTTATTTTATCCTATTGATTTAATGTTTACTGTCTGTTTATGTTCATTTTCCAAAACGAATTATTTTAATAGTTAATAATTATAATAAATTGCATTTGTCTTAGCTTTTAAACATGTTCCCCTAAAAAGTAGTCGAGAAGACAGATTTAAGAAGAGAGTGAAAGAAAAAATTTTGTGTGTGCGTGAGTAATGTTTGAAAGACAAAAAAAAGCAAAGTTAAGATTAGTTGATTTTATGCTGTGCGACAGAAATACAATAGCCCTTTATTTACACGCTAACCGAAGAAAAACAGAAACTGATATCGGAATTCATATTGTAAAATTTATCTGCAACTTATTTTCTTATTTTATTCCTTGGTTATGTTCTATTTCACTCGATTAGAGACTTGATTTTGAAATATCTCTCAAAATTAGGTTTATGAATGTACTTTTAAACTTTTTAGCTCCTAGTGTTCATTAATATCTGCTTTTTTATTCAGGGACACTAAAAGAATCTAATCTTTAGCAAAACACCATTGAGGTCAGAAGAATATTTCAGTATCAAAAATAAGTTATTAATAATATGCAGCTAATCTAAATAAGAGATAGGAAATAATGTCGCAAATTTATCAGTTTTCTTTTTCGCAAACTTTCCTAATTGCATATCCAATGAGATTTGAAGCAGCATGATTAATTTCAATTTCTTATCGCCAGACAAGACACTTTCATATTACTAATTACTTATTCATATTACTAATTACTTATTTATGAAGATCTTATTAAAATGAAAACCTTTTTATTTAGCTGATAGAAAAAGGATATGATTGTGTTGATCGATAAAACCCTCTTATTTCAAGTAAAAGTATTATCTTACGAAATGTTTTGCAAATAATATACTGACTATATATTTTTATGACTTATCTTTAGACTGCTCAACTAAAACAAGGATATATAAATTCTGACTTGGAATCCCATATCTGTTGTTTTTTTTTCTTTTAGTCTACATCAGCTTCCCTACGGATCATTTTAAATAATAACCTATCACGGTCATTTTGCGATAACAATTACCTTGAATAAGATGTATTGAATGATTACTTAAAATTAATTGACCAATAAATTTCTAAATTTAATTTTACTTTTGAATATTACAAAATTTGAAAGAGCCAAATTTAAAAATTCTTATGAATTTCCCCTGGCGTTACACGTGAAAAGAAAGTATGTATTGAATATTTCATTATTTATAATAAATGGTTATATAGGAAATTACGTATTGTATATACTTTAATAGTTATCTCTTTTTGCACTTACCTTGTACTATAATTGGTTTCAACTAGTCTATATAAGTATTTTTGTTTTAAATCAATAGTACATCACAAAAAATATGTAAATGTAATTAACAATTAATTATAATTAAAATAATCTGCTTCATTTGACAAATTTCTAGGGCAAATATTTGTGGTATAAGTTATTTAAATGTAACTAAATCTTTCTTTTTCATAATTATTCTAGTTGCAATTAGTATTTCAAAATTTTTATTTTTGCATCCATATTAATTCAGCTAAGAATAAGCTTTTTTTTATTTGACTGATTCTAGAGCAAATATTTGTGATACGAGTTATTTAAATGTAACTAGATCTTTGTATTTCGTTATACCTGTTATAGTAAGAACTTCAAAATTATTATTTTTGCTCCCATATTAATTAAGTTAGGAATTTACATAGTAATAAAAAACTGTAGAACATTTTAATATTGAATATCTTGGATTCAAAAAATGTTTAAAAATTCGAAGAGTTGAGAAAAATAAATAAGAACTGAGAATTTTTTTAAAAGGCAAAGAAAGAGGAAGTGAAATTAAGTGGCTGATTATATGTAACGGAGCTAGAATACTTTATTAATGAATTTCAGATGAAGAAAGCATAACTAAACTTTTATTGCCATCTTAGACGATATTTTAAATTATTATGAAGTACAACTTCCGTAAACTTCTATTGTTCTTTTTTATATATATAAAGTTCTCATACAGATGTATTAGATTAACGAATCCATGTTAAAAAAAACTTGCATTTTTGGCAAATAAAGTTTTGACTGCAAAATAAAAGTCTATTGTAAGAATAAATTGAAACAAAAATTCGAAGTTTAATTTCCTTATGTTTTATACAATCACACTTAAGGCTCCCGTCTACCCGCCATTTTGATTTCATGGACGTAATGTTAATCCTATAGAATTTTGACTTTAATTCTCACATCTTTATTATTTGAGCTATTTGAATGCAGTAAAGTGCATCTGAAAAAGCAAAAAATAATGAATGCTTCTGTGGAATTACTTTTTTTCTTCGATTTTTAAAAATATTTTCTTAAGTCCGGAAAACTCAAAAACGAATCATTAAAATAAAAATAAAAATATTTTTAAAAATCTTAGGAAAAAAGTAATTCCACAGAAGCATTCATTATTTTTTGCTCTTTCGAATGCACTTTATTGCATTCAAATAGTTCAAATAATAAAGATGTGAGAATTAAAGTCAAAATTCCATAGGATTAACATTACGTCCACGAAATCAAAATGGCGGGTAGACGGGAGCCTTAACATTAATGAGTGATACCTCAATAAACAAAAAACAGGGAAAATATTTCTTTTGCTCTTTTTTTTTCCTGTGATTCAGATTAGCAAATTATGCTTTTTATGGTTTGAAAAATGGTTCCGAAAAATTCATAATTTCATTACATTAATATCAAATGGATATTTAATCAGGTGTATGTAATTTGTGAATGAATATTTATCTTGGAAGAATAAATGTTTCAAATTTTGAGAATTAATGTAAAATAAAAATTCTCAAAAATTTCAAGTGATCCCAGTTTGAATTGTAGCGGTTTCTCACGTGCATTTCCCATTAGCTAACTTCGGGAGTATATTTCAACGTTAACATGAATTGAAAACCCCGAAAAACTCATGAATGAATAGTCACTTTTCTAAATTGGCATCAATACATAAGAAATGTAGTGAATGAGACAGGGGAATTGGTGGTATTAGAAATACATAATAGGAGATAGAACAATTAGCAATATTGATGAGTACATTATATTAGTGCTGCAAGTGTTAAGTGATATTTAAGAGTGTACATTTAATGAGGATACATTCACTCAGAAGTGTAATTGTGTAGGATCTAATTTATTCAAGCTTACTATTTGCTATTATGATAAGTAGAATTCTCAGTTATAGTATTGGTTAAGGACTCGATTAAGTAAACGCTCCGCATTAGTTATTTATTTTGATTTAACTAGAATTATGCAGTTAATGATTTTTCTTGGCTCATTATTTTAAGTGTCACAATGTTTAGGTACGAATATAATTCGCTAAGACGTTTTCGGCAGTAAATTTTAAATAATGGAAGCGAGTAGATTACTGATTGTATTAGTATACTAAAGATTTATAGCTTACAAATCAAATATTGATAGCAGGCCAAATAATAGATATACTTGGAATCTGAATCATCATTCTAATTAATGTGGTGTTGGTATGCTATGAGCGTTATGAATAGAAACATTTCGACGTGTAATAGCTGTACTCGTCGTAGAATATATTTCTCAAGTAAGATTATACCACTTCACCTGTAAAATATCTCTCAAATAATCTTGTGATAAATGTGGAGAAAATCGTCTTGTCATTCGTAAATCAAGATGTCCCAGTAAGGGTTCAATGTTTTTTGGTCTGGTGACTGAAGTCACGATAAGAATTGCTTCGCTTTGTCCTCATGTTCTTTAAGCCAATTTGTGATGCACTTTACTGAGTAGATGAGACATGGAGAATATGATCCATTCAAAACAAGGGACAGCTATCAGAGAAGATTGTCTGCATCATTAGATGAACATGATCCTAGAGAAATTTAAATATTTTTAGCTTTGGCTGTTTGTTACATTATCCTTCATTACGGCTATTGGCTCTAAATTATGCTAAGAAATATCAATTCACTATAACAAAGATCAACCTTCATTCTTTACAGTTAGAGACAAGCAATAAGAATGAAATGTTACTGTGAGAGATCGCCAAACATAAATTATTCCTATGGAGGGAAGCAAAGTTAATCACAATTCAACTTTCAAAATAACATTTATCCAGAAATCAAGATTCCAATTTCGAGGCTTTCTGCATCCCTGCATGCGAGTTTTGGCATTGGTTCCAGTAATGTTAGGTTTGGGCGTTTCACAACCCAACCAAAAGAATCGCATATGCGAGACTCCCGACGAACTATGCTACGAAATGCGACATTCTGGACCGATCTTTAAATCTACTGTTATTAACAGGTGTCGATAATGTGTTTGGAAATTAACTCGTGTCGTTACTCACAGGTCTCTGTTTAGCAACTTCCCTTTACTTTCACAATGTTCATACTTAGATGAAACTCATTGTTCTTTTTTTAATCCTGGTCGTAAATTTGGACAGTTAATCTTGTGATACCCACATTGAAGCTATTAACAGAAGAGCATCAATAAAAATATCATGTCTTTCAGCAAGCCTCTGAGATATGACACTTTAAAATAATATTGCGTAAATGGTGTCATAAGTAATTGTACCATTTTGAGAAAATAGTTGACTTCCTACCTTATTCGTATATATACAATTTGAAGACGCATACACATCACAACAAAAGTTTTATTAGAGGTTCTTTTGTGCTTCTTCAATAGGTATTTGCCGATCATTCTTTTATTATCTGTGATTTTCATCAAAATAATTGTTTGTAAATACTTTTCAATAAATCCTTTCTTTCTTTTTTGGTGTATGAAAATAATTGTCTAGACGTCTGAGAATTTAAATGAAGTCTTTCAAAATTATGTTATTGTAAATTATTATTATATCATTGTAATTTTGCCAAACAATGTTATTGCAGCATTGTACACATTCTTCGAGAAAGGTAATTTTCATTTATAAAATTAATGTATATTCTGCATAATAAGACACGATACAATTTAAAAACTAATATCTCAGTTCCTTTTATTATACTTGTACAAAACAAAATTCATATTTTATTATTCCCAATACTTTCTGTCGTTCAATTTTCGAAAATGAGACTGTCAATTTAATGCCAGTTCTTCCTGTTAGTCCAGAAAATCTTTTGCCCATATTCAGGCATCTGAAGCAATTTAATGATACGTTTAAAATATCTAATTAATTTTCTATTGCTTCTCTGAAGAAAAGAGTCTGTTTTTCAAATTAATCAAAAATTATTATTTTAATTCATTAGAAGCACTTTTTTATGTTACATTATTCAGTTATTTCATCACTTAAGTTATCGTAAGTTTGATGCGATAAAAATTAAATTCTCATAATTTAATAATCATAATTTATTTTGCTAATTTAGCTATTTTAGTTGCTTTAAATTACTGTGAATTATTCCTAAATTAAATAATAATCTTAGCCAGGTTATTTTAAGTTATTCAATTGTAACATGAGCTGTTCATGAATTTCCCCCCTCGACTAATTTTTGGGGTTCTTTTTTGATTATATATTTAAGTTCCCAGTTCTTCCGAATCAAATGAAACGTGGTGTAAATTAAGTAAACTTTGGATGTAGAGTGAATACATATAAATCAAGTTATATAAAATCAACAGAGAATTGAATTGAGGATTATTAAGGATCGAAGAGTATTAGTATGACGTGTTTGAAAGTATTTTGATATGTGTAGATTTGCTGAAATTAGGACTCAATGCTGTCTGAGCAATTACGGGAGTTACTCATATCATATTCCGGTAAGAGGATTCTTTGACTGATTATAAAGATTGATAGTACTAATGGATAGAGAAGGTAGACATATTGCGAGCATTCCTCAAATGATTACCTATATAAAACATTTCATATCTAATTAACTGTTTTATTTACTTGGATTGTGCTTGAGCTTAAGTAATTGGAATAACATTTAAGAGGGCAGATAAAACAGTAAATAATAGTAATTAGGCATATTAAATTAATATAAGCTTATCTAAATTTATTAAAAGTTATTCCATATGTAAATTACCAGTTTCAGCTATTTTTTGATTAGAAATAGTTTTGTCACTGAGTTCATTACTTGTATTTTATTTGATGTAGATTTATTTGTTTAATTTACACTATTCTGATTTTTTTAATTTCAAAGTTTGGAAAAAATATCGTATCCTTCATATTCATTCCTGAAATTCATAGCTTTAGAATTTAAATAGATCATCTTAGTTAAGAAATATATTTAAAGAAATATAACCATTTGTTATACACTCAAAATAGTATACCAATTTTATACACCAATCTCATTAAATGTACATTATTATATAAAATTCATGAATTCATTAGCATTTTAAAAGTTAGTTTCATAAATTCTTTGGGATCTATTTTTTATTCAACAAAAGGAACAAAAAGTTGACTAAATGCAGATTTCGACTAAATTTTTAAAAAAGGCAACATAGAAAAAAAAATTGAAAATAAAATAAAATAGTTTGCTGCAGTTTGAATTATTCCTTTTTTGAAAAAATCTGTCTTGAAAAATCTCTTTTTTGAAAAATATATTGAGATAATTTTACAGCATTTTTCAAACAGTTGGAAATATTTGAAAATATTAGGATACTCTTCAGACGTTATAGTTTATGAAAAAAGAATTAGGTACCACATTTTCATAAAATTTTTCGTTCCGATATATCAGGAAAAAAAAAGTCTTTTCAAATTGCCCGGAGGTGTATTTTTATGTTTATCATCTGAAAGGAAAGGAAATGAGTTCGATATTTTCCTTTTCGAAACTTAACTAAAAGATTTCAGTAATTATAACAGAAAAACATAAAATGCACAGGAAACACGCGCGCGCGTTAAAGCCTTTTAGAAAGTATAATTTCCATTAAAGCACCAGGAAATGAAAAAATGACAAGAGGAAAACTTTGTTTTTTAATAATACGCTTGACTTTATCCATAATTTCAAGCGATATTTTTTTCAAAATTCTGAATATTAAAATACAATTTTATGATAAGCAATAATGAATAAAGTTCCTAAAACATAAAAAAAACTTATATTTAGGAGAAATTTAGACAAGATCTATTTTTATACACAATTAATCATGTAATTATTATTTTCGATAAAATAATGAAAATAAATATGTGTTGACTAACAAAACTCAAATAGGGCACGCACTTCCTTAAAGATTAACTTTTTCAGTTATAAAAATGTTTGTGATAATTATAGTTCTGTATTAAAAATTAAATTTATATATATATATATATATATATATATATATATATATAGTAGAACACTTATATGCTTAAGAAACATATATAAACTCAAGATACTTCAAAAGTTATTTTTCCTTTCAAATTATAGTGAAGCATATAATATTGTAAATCTAAAATATAGATTTTTCGTCTGCAATGTGACTTAACTTATATTCACTTAATGTGTAAGTATGTGTATGGCCACCCAAATAGTGACACAAAACAAAGTTTCCTTTAAAACAGGTTTGAATTTGCTTAGATTTATTAACGTCGCACTAGAAGCAACACTGAAGAAGGCTGTTGGTGGCGGACCTAGTAATTTTGAACTTCGGTCAAGTGACGAGGACGACACCTGACCTGTCACCTTCCTCTTCTTACTTCCACATCACGCTTAGGGGAGGACTTTGGGCTCCGACATATTTAACGTGCATCAGACCCAGCTGTACGGTGGGTCTATAATGGTATCATATCATGAAACCACGATTCCACGAACCCGCCCTCCAAGAGTCCGCGACCATGACCACTATTATACCACGGCCTTCCTCTAAAACAGGGTTAAATATAGGGAAAAAAACTTTCCCAGTGTTATTTTAAATTTTCATACTTATTTTTATTTCAATGATGTGCTAAAAATCCTTTAATCATAAAAAATTTACCAGACGCAGCGATAATATCTTAATTACAATTACAGTTACTATTTTAACATCCTTCAAATATTATTTAATGGAGTTCCTTATAATAAATGTGACAGCTCTTTTTTTGTGATAAGAAATTAAGGTATTTATTTAGTTATTTCTCCATTTAAAAGAATATGTGAATCAATCAAGTTGCAGAATTTTAATGCATGTATTTCGTATTGTTTTTTAAGAATAATTTTGAATTGAACATTTTTTTCAAGCGATAATCATCAAGATCTTTTTTGCCATGACTGCTTAAATTAATTTAATTCATTGAAATTATTCTCTCATCCCTCATGGTACTTATACTACACTTTGAGAGCCACTGGAAAATAACGGATATAGTCATGACCAGTAGACTACAGGCTGTTTGTTTGGATTTTTAGGCAGCATATGTTTGTATATGCCTTTTAGAACTTCAACAAATCCCATTCCAAGTAATTTTAAAGAGCTACATTTTAAGATTCAATCAGTAGCAAAAAGAAAACTCCCGTGAAACTCTAATGATGTTGTGAGCTAATGGTTGCGCAGTGTCTATAGTATCCCTGTCGATCGTATCGTGTCGCAGCTGTCAGTTCTGATTGTGCAGTGAGCAAGTAATCATACATCGAACAATATAATCTCCCGCCAAGTGTGAAGTGCGTGCTATCGTTAGCGATTTCTACATGCTGAGTGATGCAATTTCAGCCAAAATTCATCGACGAATGAGTAATGTGTTCAGAAGAATTTTCATGAGAGACAGCGAAGTGTGGCAATGGTGCAAAAATTTTGAAGAAGCTTTTACAGACGTACATGGTAGAGGCGGAAAGGGAAGGAAGCGAGGGTCAATCGATGGAGCTTCTTTATTGAGTGGACCAGGTGATTCTAGAAAATTGTCGGCTCACTATTTCTGTGTTAGTTGTGTTCGTTTCTCGAAATTTCACGGTCAACTCCGTGTACATTCGTGAGTGAGAGATTCCAAATCCACAAACTCTGTGCGAGATGGGTTCAGAAGATGCTGTCCTACCATCTCAAAACGTAACATACGAGCGCCACCTTAGCGTTTCTCTAGCACGACTATGATGAGGGCGAATATGGTTTGAACAAAATCGTCACAGAGGATAAGATGTGGATCCGTTTTGAAACTGAAGAAAGAAAAAAAAAAAAAAAGCGCAAAACAGTGGATGGACTCTCGTTCCCTGAGAAAAAAACCAAAGAAGTTCAAGCGAACCTTATCCAGCGGAAAGTGTATGGCTATTGTGTTTGGGGCCCAACAAGATACTTTCGTGGTAGAATTCATAGAACGTGGCACGACCATCACTACATCCTCGTACGGCGTTACTCTTGAAAGTCTACGAAGGACAATTCAAAATTAGCGCAGATGAATGTTGTTATCAGGCATTGCCCTTCTTCAGATTATGTGCAGCTGCAGCAAAGACGTTCCTACAACGTTTTCAATGGGACGTATTTGGTAACCATTACACAGGCTGCAAATGATTCTCTCCGATTTCCATCTCTTTTATCACATGCAACGCTGGCTAGGAAATCAGAAGTTTGTCTCGGGCAACGAGTTGCAAGCCAGCATCGAGAATTGGCTGAAATCGCAAGCACTGCATTTTATGAAGAGGGTATTGAAAAGTTGGTACCTCGCTACGACAAATATCTTAGTCAGAGCGGCAATTATGTAGAGAAGTAACTTGAGGGTGTACTTAAATGTTTAAAATAAAACCATTTTGATTTTAAATTTGATTTTCATTTGAACCGTGCAAAAAAGGGCCTTATACATTCACATCACTTAATTTTCTAAAAAAATCAAAAAAACTGACAGTCCAAACCCCATTGATAATGCAGAGTATTCGTAAGATGGTCTCAAAGGTTATAAAGACGGCATCTATCATATTAGTAACTATAGACCTGAAGAGTAATTAACGTAGGGAGGAATAGATGTGTGAGATAATGTCAGGTTTAAAAAGTAACGATTTCTACAAATGACATAGGTTCTTACATTGTTATTATAGTTTCGATTTTTACAATTGGAATTTTCCTGCCTTTGCAATGATTTATTCTGAGTCTTGCTATGGTGATGCTACTGATCTGGAGTGAGTAAGGTCTGTTACTATGGATTTCTCAAGTCTGTACTTAGCTAGAGTGTTTGGATCAGCCAGGTTAGTTGGTTGTGTAGAGTTTGTAGCATTGAATCCGCTTCGGATATATTGTGCCAATAATAGTGCAATAATGTGTTAGATGTATGGACTAATTTATTTAGCAGCCTCTTTCGATATTTGAATGCAGCCTTGGTAGCTGAGAGGTCATGGTCAAGAGCTCTCGACCAGCGTTGTTGCAAATGAATCGTAGGTTCGAGTCTTCGTGCCATTAAGAGCTCGTCGCGCAGTGAGTTTGATACACATTAAATATGTCAAGACCAAGCTTTCGTATTTGGATAGTGTGGAAACTAGTAAGCTGGAGTGCCAAATCAGGTGTCATTCTCGTCACTTGACCATAATTCAAAATAAGGGTGTGTTACTTCTAATTGTGATGCTAAAATTAATTAACTAATTAACATTTTGATCTTAAATATTCCTAGAACTTAATGACATTGACAAGTAATGCAATAAAATTATTTCAAATGAATAGAATGAAAAAAAAATTAAGGAATTTATATATAAATCAGTGAAACGAATTAAGCAATTTTGATTTTTTGATCATTGATATGCTGGTATCTTTAAGATTAATCGTGAATAATATTTTTCAACGATAAACGCCATTTCTCTTTTCATTCAATTTCTCTTTTCATCTTCTGAATTTAAATGCATTTCGTACAGTCTCAGCTTCCACCTGATCGAATTCATAATAATTGTTTGATTTTTTATTGTTTGAGTTAAGAGATAAAAAATAACAGAACTTAAATAGAAAAACATAATTTAGTTTCTCATTAGAGCTCCAATATAATGTTTAATAACAACAAGAGTGTGAGTGTGTATGTTCCCCCCTATTTACTTTTACACTAAAAAGATTCTGATACTTTTGAAAGTGCTACTATTATATAAAATTTACTAGGAATATAAATATGCTATTGAAAATTCAAATTTGATTGAAGAGCTTATCTAGCCGTTACAAAATAATATAAATATTTATAAAATAAAAAGGGGGAAAGTTATAAGCTTTAATAAACTAATTAAATTTGAAAGGGACTGCTTGTGCAAATTTCTTCTCGAATATAAATATTAAATATTTATACTACATTTATTTTATATTAGAGAATGAATGCAGAATTAATTTATTAGAAGTCCTTGCACCAATTTTATTACAGGAAAGTTTGCTTAAGTTATAATAATCTCATTTAAAATTAAAGGTTCAATATTACTCAAGCTATTAGTTTAACACTACATAAAATTCTGAAGAAATGCAAAAGGTTAATAAATTAATGTTTAATTTAAAATTATATTGTGGACTGAATTTTAAGAAATTAATATATATATATATATATATATATATATATATATATATATATAAAATTGACTTCTATATTTAGAGATGTTTTTGTTTTTCAATATATGTTTCCAAACTTTCATGTAAATGACGATGAATATTATTACCAGCATGGGTTGTACAAGAATTCCTTAAAATTTTTTGCAATAAGCCTTAGGATAATTTTACTTTAAACTGTTAGAGAGTAAACTATCTTTAAAAATAAGAAAATATACAGAAAAAGCCTGGGCAAATCAGTTACATAAACACATCGATCAATAACTCCTAGTCTAAAATTGAAAACAACATTTTTGTAAAAATTTATATCAACATAACACCTTTGTTAATCACCTTTGTAGTGATACAATCGCTCAACGCTTTTCCAAACCTTTTTGTTTTTATTTTTTTTTCCCTCAATTTTTTTTTTTTTTCGCAAGAAATCTTTTTGTTGCGATAAATAGCTGATAAACAGCTTTCTGAACTACTGACTCGTTGTTTTTGTTCCATCGAAAGCAATGCACAACCACTTACAAAAACTTTCACTTCATCTTCAAAACCTTTTCTCCTATCCGATCAAGACTTAAAATTTTGACACGTTTCAAGCAAAGGTTAGTACTCTAGAAAGACCTGGTTACTGGTTTAACTACGAGCGCCATTTCTGGGTTAGTCTTGGGAGTTATTGATCGATGTGTTATATCAAGTAAATGAATAATTGGTAAATTTGTTATTTAAAAATGTCAAAAATAATATCATTCTAATGATCATATTTTATTAATTCATTTAAATAAAAGTTTACGTTTTATTTTGAATTCGAAAGAATATATAAATGAATCTTCAAGAGAAATGGACTTGTGACAAAATTTGTGTAATGACTTTCACTAAGTTTCAGATAGTTTTTTTCTTTATTGGATTTATCAGCAACGATAAAAACTTAAAAACTGGAAAAAATACTTTAATTAAATTACATTAAGAGTTATTTTATTTTAGTACAAAAATCTCTTTCAATTTATTTTTGATAAATATGAAAAGCAATTATATAAATATATCTCCAAAACTAACAAATATACTGAATTTTTTGTTTTCAAATCTTATGGAAATGTACTCAGAAGTAGAGATACTATTGAAACTTACATTTATCTATGAATTTATTTTTCTTTCACTTCTTTCATCAGAATTGTGTTGTTACATATAAATAATTTTACAGTAGTAACTGTGTGGCTGCTTTATTTTAGTATTTATTTAGTAGTATTACTAAAGTATAAGTAAAATAAGTAAATACACATTAAAATTGCAATGTATAGCTGGAAACGTGGCCTCTAACTAAAAATGAGGAATACAAAATTTAAATTTTTGAGAGAAAGGTTCCCAGAAGTGTTCTCGGTCGGATCAAAGAAAATGGCCTTTGGCGAAGTTTTATTTCCGAAATTCATAGAATTTTTAATGAGCCTGATATTAAATTTATTAAAGTGAAACGAATGAAATGGGCTTCTTATCTCCATAGAATGAATGAGAAAGATCCAGTAAAGAAAAATTTTGTTGCAAAACCCTTTACACCAATCGGAAAAGAGGAAGTCCAAATCTGTGGTGGCTTGATTCTATAGAATCGGATTTCAAGATGATTGGGGAGAAGAACCGGCAGGGGGACGAAGTCAAAGGACAGATAATTTTGGAGGAATCCTTTAAGAGAAGATCTTGATCCATCCTGGGCTGTTGTGTTAAATATGATGATGATTGATAATTTAAATTTATTTCAATAAATCAAATATTTAACCCTTAAAACACACCTCTTTAAAAATATAATAGTTTTATTGTATTTCCGTACGCACAAATTAGAGAAAGAGCTCATTAACAATAATCTGGAATTCCACCTTGAACAAATCTTTTCTTTGTCTGTTTGTGTTTGTGTGTGCGTACTGATAAGTTATAAATTATAGTTACAATTCCTCGATTACATGCAATGATGTTAACATTTAACCATTACATATTTCCTTCCTCGTATTTGAAAAACAGCTTTAAAATTTCAAGGCAATTTTAATGATAATATTTCGGACATTTTTCTAATATATATATTATGCTTTTAACAATCACATACATCAAGCTTTTTAATATTTTGAATTATTAATCTATTTTTTAAAAAACTGAATTATTTAACATTGTTTTGTATCCATAAAATTAATTTTTATCTTTAAATTTTTATCTACAATCCTTATATATTTTACAAGATTTCAATGTATATTACGGCACTTTCATTGAACAAATACAAGTATGTCAATGCTTTCCAATTACTTAGATTATCTTAATCTTAATTAAATATTTAGGATACCTTTTAGGAAACTTTTAAATAAAAACATACTAATGCAGGTATTACGAATATAAAATTACTTAAATATTTGCAGATTATTTTGAAGCTTAAAGTCATCACTTATTATTTGTATTCCTATGAATTATTTGAAATGTATATTTTTTTTAAAAAAAGAATTAAGTTATTTTTATTTTGGATAACTAAAAATTTAGTATCTTTTTATAACTTTTTTAAAAACTAAAATTGCTTCATACTTATTAAGCGTTAAACTCCCAAAACGAAATGTTTTGTTTATAACATTACAGGGAAAGATTACTTTGTCCTTACAGTACATTCTTTTTATTTTGGTCAGATATTTATCCAGATACTCACGACAATAAAACAACCATTCAAAATCTAAGGAATGAGGTTTTCTAGAATGGTCCATGTCATCTCTGCCACCAGGAGTGAAAATATCAATGGCATATTTTGGAATGTTGCTGACAATTTTCGGGGTTATTCGCAGTGCGGGAAAAAAAAAGGTTTAAAACCTTTAGTCTAGTCTATATTTTTAACATTATTACGTAAGCGCATGTCTTCCCAAACCTTAATGTTCAACAATTTTATTTTTCTGTGCATTTTTCACGATAGAAAAAGTGTTAATGAACAACTTATGCTTATGTGAAATACTTCAAGCAAATCTTGCTGTTTCATTTTTCATAAAACAACTTTATTAACAAATCTTTCAGAAATTCATTCCCACGATAATGCGGCTTGTTTGCTGTTATTTTAATTAAAGTAATTTATAAAAAGAAATTTTAAAAATGGATCTAAGATTCTTGACATTTAATTTGAGTGCGACTAATTTATTTGGACAGTCTGTCATCTCTATCTTTTCAAGTGGAAACCTCTCGAATACCTCCGAGATTATTCATCGGGAGGGAGAAATCCAACAGGAAATTTGACAATGAAACGATATATGGATACAAACAACCGACTCATGTTTATTCATAAAAATAATAATATTTTATGTTACTATTTGTGTTTTAATTTCAATAAAAATCGAGTATTGTTTTAAAAACCATTCTCATTTCTGGATTTTAACAGAAAATCGAAAAGTACTTTTATAGAATGCATCTATAACAAATATTTTTTCTAGGCTTAATGACTTATGCTTATGTGAAATGCGATTATTTGAAATAAATGTTATATATATATATATATATATAAATGTGACGGATCATTGAATTTTATTTTGATTATATACCAAAAGGTAAAACTTAATAATATTTTTTTTTTCTTAATTTTAACACGTTTTAGAAAAAAAATCAAATTCCAGAAGTTAGAACGATTGCTGCGAGTAAAGCTTTTAAATAATTTTAGAGTACATTACATTTATTTCCATTTTCACAAATCCCTTCTAAATATACGCTTTATTCACAACATTTCTAACGGCAACAACGTTTCTAAATGACAAACAGGGTGTTTAGAAACTCATGGGCAGAAATGTAAGGGGTAATAGAAAAAATCTAAACATGGAATTTTTCACTCTACAATGCGTAGGTGGAGAGCACGCGGAGAACCACTAGATAGCCCTGCTATAGAAAGAAAGTATAAAGAACGAGTTTTCTCATACATCGTCATATCTCTCGTGGATTTCTGGAGGCAGGGTGACGTACAGTAATCAGGAAAAGGCCATATCTCATGAAATCCACGGCAGAAAGGACGATATGTAAAACTCAAACTTTATGCTTTTCATTATAGAGCCGTATTGCTGTTCACCATTTGCTCTCTGTCTATGCATTGTAGGATCAAAATTGTTTGTTTAAATACTTTCTATCATCTCTTAAATTTTTGCCCATGAGTTTTGAAACACCCTGTATAAAAAATATTATTCCTAATTCTATATTCCTGTCTATTCCTTCCATATGGCCCTAAAAGAAGTATTCTTTAGCTTAATTATATTTTTCTAATCTCGGGTGACTATTTATTGTCGATACCTTTTCGACTATAGCATCTAAGTAGCATCATTTTAACGTTTTCATTCTTTTAAAAAAATTATAGCATTCTTTCCTCATGAAAAATTCGTTCTTTTATTTCTAAACACCCAATAAATTGAGGATTTTCTTATGAAAAAGCTATGAAGCAATAATAATAATAATTTTCTTATGCTTTCATAGAATTGAGTTAAATATTCTCTTTAAATATTTTCGAAACAAACATTTGAATGTGTAAAATCTAGGTCTGATTAATTGAATAGAAGTTCTATTCAGTTCATTTGGAACAGGCGAAAAATGTATTAATTAATTCGGAAAAAGCTGTTCCAAATATTTATTTTACTTTTACACTCATTGTTTCGAAAAATTGGGTATTAAAATAGTTTTAGTAGCGTGTTTACAAGTTCTGAAATAAGTTTTGCTAATAATATGCCACATTTGAATATAGAGGACCAAATAATGTAGTTTAACTTTATATCCTGTGTGATAGGATCAAAAGGACTTCTTATTAATTTAAAATACCATTGTAGATTAAATAGATTTCGTATTACAGAATTATTTTGAATTAGAATAAAATAGTGGAAAGCTGAATAAATCTAATTTATTACGGCTTGAATCATTTTAGGTACAACTTGTCACGAATCGGTTCAAATTCCATACTATGAGTGCAATAAATTTTATTCGAATGATGACAAATTTGAAATGTGTTATTTGAAATTTAGTGTAGAACTTAAGCTTTAAATTGATGCTTGGAAATTGAAGATGGATTTGAGCTTTCTTAAAATAATTTTGTGGCCGCAGTGGCTTAAAGGTCATGATCGTGGACTCGCACCCAGCCGGTTTTCGTCGAGTTGCGGGTTCGAGCCTCGAGGCCTCAAAGGACCTCCATATAGTCGGGGCTGATGCTTGTTAAATCTGTCGTGGTCCAATGCCTTCACCTTGACGTGGTATGGAAGTTAGGAAAAGTGGTGCTCAGGTGCCTCCTCATCACTAGATCAAGGTTTATAATTACGAGATACGTTGTCAATAGAATCTCGTTTTGCTTCTTGGGTGATGTTAATCCATTTTATCCCATTATCCTATTTAGAGTACTACTGATAAATAGCAAGTGGAAATTCGTTGATTGTAGCGAACATTTAATCTGTTAAAATATGTAGTGATATGTATAAGCATCTGCTAGCACGAGTTTTGGGTCACATCCCCTCTTCTGATTGGAAGCTTTATTTATTCTTCACGTTAGTGAGGTGGTTAGTATTTTTTATTTGCTGTTGCAGAATTCCTTTTAAATTTACTTAGACGCTTGACTAGGCATGTTATGAAATTTGGACTCTTCTATAAGTACCTAAATATTGATGAAATGCTTATCATGTGCTAGGGTAGGAATAGTCTGAAACGTTTTTATCCTAGAAAAGCCAATACGTTTTGGATATAAATGCTGGGTATTCTGTGGAAACAAAAGGATATTGTTATAATTTCCCCCTATACCACAGTAAGTAATCTGGTATAATAAATGATACTCATTTTTGTACCAGTGTTACGATGAGACTGACAGATTTCAAGCTACACTATGTTTTGCTTATCTTTTTTATCAGCATTCATCTCTTGAAAAGTCCTGGAGTAAATAGTTATAGAGGGACATGATCCATACTATAGAGGATAAATAATTAGTGTCCTTAAAAATAATCTCTATCTATGCTGTAGAGAAAGAAAAAGACCCTAATGGAAGGACAATAGCACTCTTCCATTTGCTATAAAAATCAGCACATTTGAACCACTCTTTGATATGAAGAGACGAATAAAAGAACACAAAAATAAAGTTAATGTGAAGATTTTTGTGTGATTGATTCGATAAATACTAACAAGAAATATTTTGTGGGGAGGATCAACAGGACTGGTTGGCTGGATTGTATGCTATAAGTTTCTTGTAAAAAATTGGTGTTACCCACTTTTCTTTTGTACACTGGATATAACAGTAGTAAATGTATGAAATCCACAAAGCTGTCAATAAAAGTGATGTTCTCAACTTTAAGGGGTTCCGATGAGAAATAACAATGGTTTCACCTAAAGAAGACTGTGAACAGACAAAAGGTGGACCAGGGATCTTTTCTGTATTCTCTAGCGTAATACAAGACATTTGCAAAGGTGCTGTTGGCCTTTTTGTATCGAAGAGGTGGATACAGTTCCTTTGTTAAAGAAAAGGCAGGAATGCTAAACTCGAAACATACTGGTGGGAAATACTTCGTTAGCTTGATTTGGACCTTTCTACCAAGTTTAGTGTCATATTCAACTGGAAATTGAGCTGTAATGTAAATAATGCAGTTTTGTTCGGATATTGAGAAAGATTAGTCGGAAATCGCTTTTTAGTAATGAAGAGAACACTAAAACCTATAAGTGCAAATGTTATCCCCTTTATCCTAGCATCCTAGTTAGAGAATGGATCAGATTTCATGAATAAAAATATAAAATTTTCCAATTTTGTTATTTTTAGTTTATTTAGGATTAATATACCACAGAAAGTAGGATTATTCTCAAATTTGAACAAAATAAATAAATTGGTATAAAATGGGTTAATAATACCAAACCAAACCTCAAAATAATTTTAAAAACTGTTTAAAATTACAAAGTCAGAATTTGCTATCATTTTGGGTTATATATTCTGGATGATTTCCGGAATTATAACACTACAAAATGTATTATTTTGTAGCACATTGATCTCATATATTAGTGATTTTACGTCGCACTGAGAAGCAACACGAGGGATGGTGACGACAGACCTCGTAATTTTAAAACTCGGTTAAGTGATGAGGATGGCACCTGAGTTGGCACCTCTCTTTCCTATCTTTTTCACCACTCCAAAGGTAGGTCTTTGTGCCCCACGGAATTTATGTGCATCAGCCCTGGCTACACGGTGGGTCTTTTATGGGCATCAGGGCTCGAACCCATGACTCGACGTAACCTGCTGGCAGCGAATCCACGACCATGACCATTGGGCAACCACGACCACAATCTTATATGTTACGAAATTTTATTTACACCAAAAAATTTCTTTATATTTAAATTAACGTTGTACATTATGTTTATAACACATTTATCTTATTATCTTCAAAAATACATGTCAATTCTTATCTTTTTAAAATCGAAAAATTATGAGACTTCCTGTATTTAATAAGGAATATATTTTTCAACATGATGCAGTTTGTGTTGAGAGAATGATAGTTAACTAAAATAAAAATTTATTCAGTAATTATAAAATGATGTTAAGGTAATTGTATTACAATAACGATTTACTTTCCTTTTTTTCCTGATTAATTATGCCTTCTATAAACTACAAAAGTACGAAATTATGAAGCTACCTGTATGAATATGTAATGTATGTGTTTTGACACACACAATCACACATTGTACATAATAGTTTTATACATCAATAATATTGAATAAATGGTACTACAACCTTGCAAAGGAAGGTAATGCAACAGCTACGTGCTTATGGGGTTTATATTTTATACACGAGTTTTCTATCCCGTAATATATTTAACTCTTCTTTGAAATATTGCCTACCGTGACTATGACATTGAAAAGTTATTGAAATATTTTTCATTTTACAAGGTTTATATGATGCTCATAGTTTTGTTAGTTCCTAAGAAAGCTTTTTTATTCTATACATATTAGGAAATGGATAAATAATCCCAAACTTATTCTTAAGATTTATATAAAGTATATTCATATTTGCTAAAATATTAATATTTATTCATAATAATAAAAAAAATTTACAAAGAAAAATGCGTAAGGTTTCAAACTGGTTCTTACATTAGAGATGAATTTCAAATGAGAAATTTAAACCATATACAGCGTCATTAACTTAATATGATAAAGAATTTAGTTGTCTAAACTTAGGATGTGTAGGCGGAAATTTAAGAGTATCATGAAAGTTAGTTATTTCAAATTTTTTTCCTGCGCATAAAACGATCTTAATTTTAAAGTTTCAGTTTAAAAAAACTGATTTAAATAATCATTTTCTATCTTAAAGTTCAAAACTCTCTCTAGAAAGCGTGGTCATTAGTTTGAAGGTAATATGATCTAATTTTCGACTCTGAAGTAACATTTCTTTCAATTAACCTATATATTTTTTATTTTATTCATTAATTTTAGTGGTTATTAAACTATTTAAATTTTAAATGAAACTAATATTATAGTATAGTGAAAATATTGTATTAAATCAATTAAGTTTATAAATGTATTGAATTTCTTCGGATCAAAGATGGATATACCACTTTAAATATTTTAGTTTCTTATGAAATAAACATGATTTTCATTAAGACGAATTATGTTTAATGGATACAATAAGAAAATAAATATTAAGTTTAATTAAGATTATCTATCTTAAAATAAAAAGAAAATACTTTTTGATTATTTCACTCTATACATCTTGTTTGCTAGTCAAATAAGTCAGTCTAATCCTGAATAAAAAGGTAACTATAAAGAAATTGAACAATCTTTAAAATGCATTAAAATTATATCAAAATAATAATATTTTCTACACGGCCAATTGCAAGACAAATTTGAGTAACCCTGACTCGAAACTTATTTAGAATTAGTGCACCATTTATGATTTATAGTGACGCTACTCTTTTAGAACTATTTTTTGATAAACAATTAAAATCCGAATTCGATTTATAATGATAGTGACTCTCACTATTTTTGAGAAAATTTAATTTAATATCGCATTGAGTGAAAATAGAAACAATAACGAAACTTTTATTAAGTCATTGATTGTATAATAAATAATTATGCATTCAAGGATTAATTGCAGTAAAATTTTGAACAGCTGTTTTCCCAAATACATTTTAAAAAATTCATAGAAAAGCATTATTTTTCAAAAGTTCATAATGAAAAGCAAAAGATTATTTCGAAATGTCAGAAAGATACTAAACGGTAAAGTTAATGTATAGATGCTTGATTACAATAAAAAATGAATATCATTTTCATTAATTCAAAATAACTTGAAAAGAAATAAGCTTGATTTTTATCAAACGGCATTTAAAAATTGCATGTTAAGAGTTATAATATGTAAAGTAAAGGGATAAAAATGTGATTTGCTTTATAAGAGAGTAGAACCAATTATAATTAACAACATGCTTTAACGGCTTTAACTCTTCTTTAATAAATTATGGTAATGATTCGTGAATAATTTTATTCATTTTTCTTATTTGTTGTTACAATGATGTCTGATACATCTATTTGAAAATTTAGAATATACCTATTAACATTTCAATGATGACTTTCCTCTGTTCTTGATTCAAAATGATAACTTTTGAATTGTTCATAAGTACGCAATATGGAATGATTGTATTTCTTATCATTTTGCAAATAAATATAGTACAATACCATTTGCACAATCTCAAACTATTTTGATTTTACATGTTTAGAACACACGGACAAAGAACTGCAGTCAGATTTCCCTTTACATGAAACTTAATGATTGAAAAATAAAATTCCACATGAAAGTCTTTCCTGTATACCAAGCAAAGCATAAGCCACCTGATTTCATTTTAATTAAGGGATGGTTTTGTAAAGAAAGACAATTTCTTTAGAAAATTGTTAAAAGGAGCCGTTTTGATTTTTAGACATTATTTCCAACGACACGAAAAACAGTTTTTATGGCACCAGTGACTTCACGGTTAATATGCGCCATTTTATAATTAACTGAAAAATACTTAATCAAAATCTATTCCTTTTAAATTTCAAAACTTCTCTGATTCAAAATGATTCATGAACCAAACAAAGGAATAAAGAATTTCTCAATATTTTCGATGGATTTCATATGTAATTCTTTTTTTAGCTCCTGTTTTAATTGAATTTCAAGTGATCCTTGAAACAACAACATATACCTCTTAGGAATTTGTCGTAGACGAAGAACTCGGATATCACTAATGACTCAGCCGGTTCTTTTGACTTCATACGAAAGGCTGACTTAAAAATAAATATTCTTAGCAAACTTATTAATAAATCAATAAGAAAAGTTAGTATCCAAAATTAATTCACTTTCATTTGGCTTTGTATTATGCATTGAAGAGAAAATTTGTATCTAAAACAGGAGTGTAACAAGTGAAACATATAAATGCATATATCCGTACCAGTTTTTTAAAAAGTAACAAAGAATTTAACTATGTGTCAAAATTTAAGATAAATATTTAATACGGTAAGATTAGAATTGATTTTGTAATAGTTATGAAAAGTCAATAATTAAAGAAACTACAAACTTTGTACTTAAAATAGTTTAACATTAAAATGATTTAAAACTGACAGAATACTTAAAGATGTGATAAGGAAAGCATAAAAACCATTCAAGATTTGAAAAGGATAAGAATAAAATTATTAGTCAGAACAAATTAGAAGCCCTGAGTTGTAACTCTAATCTTTTGGATTTTTGTATCTTCCATTACACACACACACAACAGACAAACCTTCTTTATATTAATAGTACTAAACAAAATTGATCTGAGTCTCTAAATTTAATATTTTATTTAAGGACTTTAGACGTATGGAATAAAATTTCAAACAAGTTTTATTTTTATCTTCCAAAGGCATCAATTTCAAATAATGATTAAGAGAGTTCGTTATTAATGTATGTATATATATCATTAATGCTACATTAATGTGATCAACTATAATAATTTTATTACTGTGGATCTGTATATAAAAGTAGTACAAGGAAAACCAATAAAATAAATAATAATAAAATCTTGCATTCTATATTATTTTTATTTGTTGCAAATTGACAAAATTCTGATCATCAGAATTTAAGTTAACAATTGGAAAAGTCATGCCAGTGACAGCAAGTATTTGCATTGTTTATTTAACATGTTTAGTTTGGAATGTTTACAGAGGAATATCAATTGTTTCATAGAAATTCGATTAGTTAACATATTCAGTTTCTATGTTCTTTGTCAAAGAAAAGAGAAAAGTTAGTGTCAACTCAATCGATTTACTTGTATTTATTTCTAGAATCAAGTGGAAGTGAAATTTGCTGAATAGTTAAGAAATGTATTCTTTTTTTGAGTATATAATTTAAATTAGATTAAATACAACAAAGGGTAGTACTCTTTTCTGGTTTTATGACTTGTTTTAGTACATAAAATAGTTCTGCAGAGAGACGAGAAGAGAGAGAGAGAGAGATCTCTGGAGATTTAAACTATTTCCTTCAAAAATTGAATTCAATTATTGGACACTACACATTTTATAGATTTTACTATCATAATTTATATAATTATATTTTGCTTTTCTGATAGAAATCATTTAAAATATCTCACATCCAAAATCGCCCCCGAAATTCATTTAAGCTTTCTAAAACTACTTTCTTGATCAAGATGCAAAAATAATAAATCATAAAGTATTTTTAAACGCATAAAGATTGCTTTAAATACTAT
Organism: Nephila pilipes; assembly: GCA_019974015.1. Lineage (NCBI taxonomy): Eukaryota > Metazoa > Arthropoda > Arachnida > Araneae > Nephilidae > Nephila > Nephila pilipes. The sequence goes on along the minus strand of BMAW01125554.1, from coordinate 170,115 downwards.
CATATAATGAAATATTTGGAAAATGGCAATTTGTTTACTCTGAATTGTGATAACTTGAATTTTTGATAGTACGTGAATGATAAAACAGTATATTTAATTTTCATTAATCTATAAGCTCGAAGTCATATAATTACATTAGTTAATATTAGATACAATGAATAAGAAGGGGATTTTCTTATCAAATATATTTAAAAGATGTTTGGGATTCCATTAACGGATTACATACATATTTTGAAATATTATTACTCAAATAATCCTATAGAAAGCAAAAAGAGAAATATATACAAAATTCAATTAAATAATTTCTTAAAATAGTTACAGTGGAAATATTTTAATATTTGATTAGTTGTTTTCCTTTCACTCTGTGAACATATTCTGACTCTTCAGATTCACTTCTAATTAATTATACACGAGATTGAATTGGATTGTGAATTGAATTTAGGTTGGATAAATTTAAACAATTTACGTAAAAATATTGCAAATGCATAAAACAAGAATTAATCCAAAATATCTAGTATGGAGTCAGCAAAAATAAATCAATTACTTTCAAAACTATTTTCATGAAATATAAGTATGAAATATTTATTCCTAATTTAATATACAATAGAAAATTCTCCACCAACAGTTTTTTGAAGGTATTCAAACGTTAATGTACATTCATTAATCTGAGTTCTAAATTTAAATATAATGCTCTTAAATACGCATACAGGTGCATCAGAGGATTATACCTCTTGAAACTGGTTACAATTTTTTTTCGATAAGATGAAAAGAAAAACCAAATTTATTTAAGCAATGAAAACAAATCAAATTTGCATAAAATAATGGTTGAGAAAAGAGAGTATTTGTGCTTTAAAAACTTGCTGAACATGTGTGACTCTAATTATAGTATACCTTTGAGACAACTTTTATTTTATAGCAAGTTGTAAGGAAGTATTTGTTACTTAAAAATGTTTATTAATAAGAATATTTATTACAAAGAAATATTTATTATTAAGAAATATTTATTATTAAATAATCATATAAATATATATATATATATATATATATATATATATATATATATATATTATTATTATTATTATTATTATTATACAAGAAGAGTTACATTTAAGGTTGCGCAAATGACAGTGAAATTAATTTTAAATATATAAAATATTTTTAATTAAATTTTATTGTCGATTGTATAATTTTAAACGTAACTTCCTTACGAGAGTAGCTCAAAAGGTATCCTTTTTATGTCCATTAAGAATGGGTAAATGGGAATGGATAGCATTATCGATCGGTTTTCCTTTTTCAAGGAGTTGATGAATATGAATCCCCTTCCCCTCCCCCCCCTCCAAAAAAAAATTCGCTATAACTTTTCAAATCAATTAGACCATCTTCGATTTCTTTTGAGCTTATCCACCTATTGTTTTGATTGGTTCCTGATGTGTAAAAAGGAATCCAGACGACGACGCAGCATCAATCAAATTTTGACTTTGAAACAAATGACAGCCTAGTTAAAACCAGCATCGATTCAGTGTTAAATTTATTTTGCAGTGGCTCAATAGATGGCAGCACACAATGATAACATCATGTTTCTCTAGCAACGCCATCGGTTGTCAAAGAAGGTATTTTCCAAACAATTTTCATATTTCTTAGTTTCAATTTTAAAACATTTGAAAAATCGGTTTTGTCACATGCTTAAACATATCGCAAAGATACCAAATCTGCTTCTTTTTGAAACAAGTGACAGTTTGTGTTATACCAGTGTAATTAGAAATGCACATTTTAACCATTAAATAAAAAGTTCCTATTTATTCTCACCGAATACAGATTTTTAAAATTTTTGCAATAATTATCAAAAGAGTTTTCTAATTTTTTAATCATTTTAACAATGAGAAAACTTCCTCTGCACTTACCAATTCATTTTTGATTAAAGAAAAGGCTTAGATACAAATATATCGAATCCAGTCAAATTAAAACATCGATATTTTACTCAGACAAATAGTTAGAAACAATTAGAAACAGATTATTTCATGTTATACGAATAAATTAAATTTCGTATTCGTGAATTCACAATTAGAAATACGAAAGCTCTTCAAAGTTTCACATGCATACAATTAAAGCAATGCAATTAGTTAACGATATTGCAAGAATCCGCTAAGCAAACAACTTTTACATTTACACATAGTTATGCGACAAATTGTAGTTATCTTATCCAAAATACTTTCTTTGAAATTTTCAGCGTTTACATAACTCAATTACGTGTTCAATTATTATTCAAGCAATATTCAAATTTAAATTTCTGCATTTTGAAAGTTGGAGGTTTTTAAAATGCATAGAAAAGTACATTTGAAATTTTGCTACTTTGTATTTCTTATTACGAAAGAAAGAAAATATTAATAATTTTATATGTTTTGATAAAAAAAATCATTTTTAAATTTTCTGTATTATAAATATACTTTTCACCTTAATTACTTTTTATTTTCATGTACTAATTTTAATATCCAAAAATATTGATTTTCATGTGTTTATTATTTTTTTTCCGTAATTTAAATGTTTGAATCTGTAAAAAATTCTTTCCAGCATGAAAAAAGTATTTTTAGCCACCGAAGGGGACATTGTTTTAAGCTAACTGCTTTTCAAAATTTTATCATGTTTGTGCGTATATGTTTGACACTTGCTTTTAGAAAGTAATGAATTTAATTTTGAAATCTGAGCCATAATAAATTTCTTCTAAATTTTTATTGGGTTGAAACAAGACGTATATATTGAGGGCTTTTGCTAGAAATGAATTCAATTTTCAAAAATATTTAACAATATATTTCTCCTAAACTGTTTTATTGGATTGAAACAAAATAAAAATTAAAGTTCAGTATTTTATTTACCTGGAGATTGATGTATTGACTTGAATCATAGGTAATCAGATATAACAAATGACTGAAAATGAGTATAATTATTCATAATTTTAAGACAATTATGAGGTAGCCATTTTTTCCGCAAGAATTTCGAACTAATTCTTTTTAATTCGACTTCCTTCTTAAATTGTTTCAGGGAAAACGATTTTTATACTTATTTGCCATTATTAGTAAACAAAAAGGATTCTGTAATAGATAACGTATTATAATAAATTAAATTAAAAAAAAACTCTAATGTGTTGTAAGGAAAGGTGGTGCCAGCGCTTCAATGTTGGCGAATTCCGCTTCACCAAGTGTTTCAGTAAGCCAAAATAGGTTTGCAAAAAGGAGGATATGTCACTTTCATTATTATCGTTCTTAGAAAGTGTGTAACATTTACTCGTATTGGTTTCAACCCAATGAAAATGGAATAATAAACTTTGATTATAGATTTAAACAATTTGTCGTTATAAGTTTTGAGCTGAATTTACATTTCCAGCCGTTATATGACCGTTTGAAGCTGCGAATATTTTATTAGCAGAAAATAATAGAATCAAAAAATATGCATATAGTTTTATACATTTTAATTGAATATATGCAATAAATATGCATATATTCAATTAAAACGTATAAAATGAAAACGGGGTGCATAAAGCTCAATTCACCGAACTATCGTAGAAACCATTGAAAAATCTAAATGAAATAGAACATAGTGATGTATTGAACACTCTCCATTGGATATAAAAAAAAATCTAAATAATCACATAATAATTCAAAATTGCAAATGTTTAAGGATTTATAGAAATTGAACCAATATTATCGAAAATAGGTGAAGATATTTAAGAAATTTAGGTAAGCGGAAAAATTACGCCTTAGTAAATTTATTAAAATAAAAAAAAAATGTATAGTTGAAGAAAATAATAATTCAAACGATTTAAATAATGTTCGAATTACCCGAAATCTCATTATCTGAATTCGACGAACAATTTAATAATCATACTACTTTTAATATTCAATTTAATAATTTAAATGAAAATAAAATAGAGTAGGAAATTTCGGATTCTCAAAATTTTTACTTTTCAAATTTCTCTCTTAAAGATACTGGAAAATAAGTGCAGTCACCAAAAAAAAGTTATGATTTCTTATTTAAAGCTCTTATGCTTTGGTATGAAAATACCAAACTTATTATCGATAGTCATATCCAAAGCGTGAATAATCACAAACCATTTGTGAAAGAAAACTCAAAGATTTTCCACTATTAATAGATACCTTGCAGAAAATATTCGTACTTTAGAAGAGTTAAAATTTGAATGCAATAAATTGGTTGAAATTATGTCGATAAATTTAATTTGTGTGGTATTGGATGAAGAAAGACACAAACAGTTTCAATTAACGGTTGTTTCCCATTACGTTCCTATTTGGGAAACATTTTTGAGTTTCATAGGAAAGAGATGTCAAATTTTAGAAAGTTTAAATTATTCAGCATGTTTCGATTTGAAACCCAGGTTATTAAACGCTTATAGTAATAATGAAGAAAATTCGTTTTTGTCCTACAAATCAAAAGGCTTTTTAATAAAGTCTGCTTCACAATATTGAATACCTTTTGAAAATAATCATTCTTTTAATGAATGTCAATTATTCTTAAAAGTTAAAGTATGCGAACATCTCAATTTTTTTCAAATAAAAAAAAATATGTGCCTAAATTGTTTAAATTCATCACTTAAATTAGCTGATTGTACTTAAAAAATCAAATGTTTCTATAGAGAACTAGAACCTCATTCTTTGTTACATAGAAAATAAGAATTTATTTGGATCAATGCATTAATCAAATAATATTATTGCTTGTATAAATATTTTCGCATTCCACAAACCACAATTGGGAAAATGTTTTGAATATATTTACGGGAAGCAAAGTAATGATTCAGAATTTTATTTCCCGTTCAAAACCAACATATATTCTTACTAGTAGTGCAATTGCTTATATGAAAGATAATTGTGAAGAATATAAAAAAAAATGTAGGGTGATATTATATAGAGCATCTCAAGCTCGTTTGAAACAAATGAGTACCTTTTTGAATTTATGTTTGGAATTAAAAAAAAGAAATAAAATAAATGCTTCAATCGGTGAATTAAATTATGTTTTTGCAATTGTTGGGCAGCAAATCAATACAATGCTTTCCAGAAAAAGATCATGAATTTAAACAGACAGTGAATTTTTAGGGATTCCAAAAATTACTGGTTTGACACCATATCATCGAATAAATATCATTTGTACCACACAATTCTCCGAAGGAATTACATTAGAATATTAGATTTAATGAAGCTTCAAAAGTTGATATTTCGCAGAGGTGAAGACATTTTTTTTTGAAATTTTAAAGCCCAAACAAATTAGAATAGTCAGACAAATATTGCCCCGAACCACATATTTTGAGTATTTAATTACTGGTAGTATGCAAGATTATACCAACAAAGGTCTTGGCCACTCAACTGTAGAAAACAATTAGATAATGCTTTAAGATATTCTAGGAAGTTGAAGCGTTACCAAAAGAACTACCTATAGCTATTGAATTGGAATATTACTTGAAACCTCTTCATGCTACTGACTCTATAGATAGTAATCTTCGTTAACCCGGAAGCGCCCCGGAAGAGTATTTGTAAGTGGATGAAATGATGATTCTGTTCAAAGGGTCAAACATCAAACCATACATAAGAGGTAGGGATGTAGGATGTCCCCAACCATAGGGAGTAAGACCCTGGGTGTTAACTGGAATTTCTGGTTATGTTTATATCTTTGAAATTTATAAAGGTGAAAATGCTGAATCTCAGGAATTTTGTAAGAAATTTGGAGCATTTGGAGGTGTCGTATTGAGCTTTGTAAACTTATTTTGCATAAAAATCAAAAAGTATTTTTGACAATTTATTCACAACACTTCCACTTTTGGTCAGAGTTGCTGAATGGAAATGTTTTCAACAGGAACAGTACCTACATATAGATTACAAAAACTACTAATAAATAGAAACCTGTAGGATCAGTAAGACGTTCAAGCAGGCAGGAAAAACGTGTTATCGAAATTCCAAAGTCTGCTTCCATCGAAAGTATAGTAAAATTGTGGGTGGAGTAGATATCACAAGGATTCATTATTAGGTCTGTATAGACATAAGCTACGACATAAACGGAGGTACTTCTTAATTTTTCACCGTATGTTAAATGTTTGCGTAGTAAAATGTTGGATTTTTTTGAAAACTGTATCCTGAAAATGAATCCATGGATTGTTAATAGAATTTAAATCATCCATTGCGAGTTTCCTTATTTATAAAGATAGCTCGACTCAGAGCAAAAGAAAGTAGAACAAGTATATTGCGGAACCCAACAACATAGAAATGCGAAATGCTTAATGTTAAGGTGACCAGATTTTAACAATCATAAAGTGGATCACCATTGACAGGGGGGAGGGGGCTCTTGATTAAAAATTTGGTACATAAATAAATTACTTACCTAAATCATCTGAATAGCTGATTTGTTGACACCACTTGCTTAAATAGCACCAGCACGCAGTACGATGTAAAATCGCATGCGAGGCAGTTACAAAACTCAATATGTGATGGCATTACTTCTTGGACGACCAATAAACTCCTCACACCCTGATCCTTCTTCTCTCTACAATTCACCTCTGTTTCCAATTTTTGTATCAGATGTAAATACCTTTGCAATAATGTTCCAAATGATGGTATATCGATAGAGGAACATGTCGCCACAAGAATAAAATCTTTGGAAGTGTACAAAGTGTTCTCTCTTCTTTTTACGGCTACAAAATGTTTTCGTCTCTGCCAATGCTTAAAAATGCCACTGTTCATTAAGTCCAAGCAATGGTGGTGGTATTCCAGCAGCTGATCAAGGCAAACTTTGATAAGCAGTTCTCAACAATTATTTTCATTACTAAAGTTTAACATTGCGAAATTTGCAAAAATAATATAAAGCTCTTAGTAAGGCTTATTCTTCAGACAAAAAGTTTTAAACTTATCACATTGATATTGGAGTATTATCATAAAACATTTTTACATTTCTAAATGATTCTCTATTATACCCTACGACAACAATTTCTTCTGATTATTTATAGAAAGCAGCGCAGGAAAATCGTGCATATTTGTGTCACTTGTTTTAAAAACAAACCAATTTTAGTTTGTAAAATCAAAGGCAACTTATCTAAGGAGAGAATGACAGAAACATTTCCCATTTACCGCACTATTGATGTGGACTATTTATCGTTAAGTTTAAAAATAAGTGTAAGCGAGTTCTAAATAAAATTTATGTGGCTGCCTTTGTGTGCCTCGCAACTCGTATGCTTCACTAGTAAATTATCACCGAATTATCTTCAAATGCATTCATCGTAACCGAAAAGCGTTTTTCTGGCCGGTCTAGGTAAATGTGCTAGCATAATATCAGATAGCGCCACAAATTTCATAAAATCATCAAAGGGATTGAGAAAATCACGTATTCTTGTAAAAGGAAAGATCTTTCGTAAGAGCATCAAAGGGATTGAGAAAATTACGTAACCTCTAATTCCCCTTTCAGCTAAAGCTGAAAACTTTGAAATTTAACACCTGGTCACTTTCTCATCTTACTAGTATAATTGTTGGATCAGTCATATATTTTCTGTAGATATAAACTTGATAAATATAGAAAATCACTAAAATTACACAAAAGTTTTGGAAATCATAGAAAAAAATTCAATTTACAAACACGTAATAAATGACAATTTGTGATCACACAAATGTAAAATCTGATAGCGTTATATACTTACAAGAAAGATACTTTTCGAATAGTTCATTTGATCATTGGAAAAATCCTTCAAAGTGTATATATATAAATGTGTGTGTGTGCGTATGTGTATGCGTGTGTGTATGCGTGTGTGTGCGCACGAGCCACTATTTTTTAAATTTAGTTTTGTATATTCTAACAACATTTATATGTAATTTAATTTCTTTACATTTGTTTGTCACGCAGCAACCATTTATGGCATTTGAAAGTTAACACGGCAAACATGTGATGGTATGTTCTGATTTTCAATATTTGACCTATATATAAAATATATTTTTCATTAAGGAATAAAAATAATTTTATGCCTCCTGATAAATTATTTCACTTTAGTCTGTTTATAAATTCTTCAACCATTCTTTAGTAGCTTGTAGTGTTTTAAAGAGATTCGTATTAAAGTGTTTCTTTCACCAAAATAAAGCTTGAATGATTGAGCAGTTTATTTCTTTAAAAAAAGTCTTTCTCAAAATTGATTCAAATAAAATATGTTAGAATTATTATCGTAATTTTTAAGCCATAATATAAAACTTAACATTGAGATATTTGAGAGAAGACTTTGAATCAGAAGAGAGAAATGTTCTTCTAAATTTGTTTATTTGCTTCAGGAATGGAAATCTTATTTAAACTATCGCTGAGGCCTTTCTTTCCTTTTTATTTCTTGCTAAGAAAAGAAACTTAAAAGTTATTAAAATGCTTTTTGTTCATTCTAGAAGTAAAAAATAGCTATTTTCTGTTTTTTCTTCGATATAAAAGTTAAAATCACTAAACATTGTCTCTTTCTTCCTTATAAGTTTCCTTTTTCTCACAAGAGTCAAATAATTCCGTGCGGAGAACGTTTAATGTTATTTTTCTCTTTGAATGAAACGCTCGTGTCTGATGGTTAAGAAACTTCTAAGGAAAGTTTTAATTTGAAGCAAATACTTTACAAAAAGGTTTTCTGTTCAAGAAAGTGGAAAATGTAGGTTTCTTTTCTTTCTCTTCCTAAAAAAGTATTTAAATCACTTCTAAGTAAAAATAATGCAAAAATAATTTATTTTGAATTTGCATTACGAATAATTCTGTTCGGTTGCCTTAGGAAAGTACGGAACTTAGGAATTTAATATTTTTTTAAAAAATACAGATGACTCGGAAAGAAAGAAATTATTCGTTGTTCTGGAAGGAAAAGCATTGAACAATGGGAAATATTTTATAAAAATATGTTTCAATTGTAAACACGAACAGTTTTTTTCCCTATATTTTATTATCTGTATTTACAACATAAATTGATAAGCAATTTTGAGTATTACTTGCAATGTATCATTTTAATTGCACGGTTGTGTAAATGCTGTTTCATAACTATTTTAATACTTACATTTTTGGATGATTCAGAAGAAGATATTACAGTGCTTACATTTTCAAAAAAAGAAATAAATTTTTGAAAATGATATGAAGTTTTCTTTAATTACTGTTAATGACATTAATCCAAACTGCTACATAAAGAATTGTAATTTATAAGAATACCTTATGAAGGTATTATATCAAAATGAGATATTAAATGATAGTCATAATTGTCATTAAATATTTTTTTCGGGTTCTTTGGTGCATTTTTAGTGCTTTTGTTTAAGTTAGCGTAGAAGTGTTTTCAAAATATTATCTCAGTCATAAGTTTTTTTGTTTATGCACAAATAATTAATTTAGTATGCTTTTCAACTAAGTTTTATTTAATGATGAGTAATTTATAAAGAAATCAAGCATATTTTAATCTAGCGTTGCTTGAATAATAGTTTTTCAAACCGCCTTCGAAATAATACTTATGCATTCATATAAAAATCGCCACCTTTATAAACTTAGTAATTTTCATCTCACCTCAATAATATTGATGTTTCTGATAATTATTATGAAAGAAAAATATTTACGTTAATGGATTAGTGAATCAAATTAATTAACAATTAATTTAATAATGAAAAATAATTTTCTTATTAAGGAATACAATATTTTGTTGTTAGATTAAATAAATAAGGATGACTAGTAGCCAATGTAATAAATTTCATTCGAATGCGATCTTTTGTTAAAAGTATATACGAGAAAAATGGTTAAGGACAATATTCTGGGATGCTTTGAGCAAATGATTAATCTGAAAAAAAAGTACCATGTTGTTCAGTAATAAACTTTTATAATAATTTTATTATTAGTTTTCATTTTTAATTAGCCTCCCAAGGAGCTATTGTTTTAATTGGATCACTTTTGGTTCACCAGATCACTTTTCAATTTTTTATCATTCGCTTCAATTTTTATTACATTTAGCTGATATAATATTCAATTTAATAATTTATTGTTTACTTTAATTTTAATTACATGTAGCTGATATTATATTCAATTTAATTATTTATTGTTTACTTTAATTTTAATTACATGTAGCTAATGTAATATTCAATTAAATAACTCATCGTTTGCTTTAGCTTTAATAACATTTAGCTTAAGTACATTCAATTAAATAATTTATTGTTTAATTTAACTTTAATTACATTTAGCTTAAGTTTATTCAATTTAATAATTTATCGTTTGCTTTAAATTTAATTACGTGTAGATGATATAACATTCAGTTTAAAAAATTATCGTTTGCCTTAATTTAATATTACATTTAGCTTAAATGTATTAAATTCAATAATTTATCGTTTGCTTTAATTTTAATATCGGAAAAGTTTATTATTGTCCATTTCTCGATATTTCATCGTTTACTTTAATTCTTATATTCAAATGAGCAATTTAATAATAATTATAGGAATAAACGGACCTTCTGTGGCTAAATCTGTTCTTTCCAAAACTATGCCAAGAACATTTTTACAAGTTATTAGTATTTTATTTCTCATTTTGACTAGGATAAAAGGTATTTCTAAATATATATGTTTCGTTAGTTCAAAATAAAATATATGTTTCATGTTCATTCCGATTTCGAACGCCTAGTCGTGAGTAGTTTAATAATTAAAACAAACTAATATATGACATGTTAACATTGCTTTTATTCGAAACAGTAGATTGTAACACGTTGGGATGAATTCGTCAATCATTCCATGAAATTAGTTCACCTCAGGGTTACATACATTAATTTTCTGTACAATAGCCATATTTATACAGTTCATTTTTTTCACAATTTAAAGATGTTTATTTTATAAAGGCAGAAACAACATTGGGAAAAAAATTCTCGCGCGATGGTCACACCACCTTTCCCCACAGCATTGACTCAACTACTGGTTTCCCACCAGAGGGAAACCATGCAGGTCCTCTGTTCTAGTGGCGCCATCTAGTTGTTATTACAAAAATAAAAATAATCATTGGTTACAAGATTTAAATTTGAATATTTACTGATCTATTGATTTTGTTGATTGAATCTCTATTAGCATTGCTATTAGAAACGACATGAGAGCAATCTGCGATGGATTTCATAATTTTGAGCCATTTTTAAACGTAGATTGCAAAATATAATATTTTAATTAAAGTTAATAGTTTAAAAACAACTTAAAATTCTCCTGTTTTGTAAACTTTTCTTTCCTCCTTCTCCATTCAGATATTCCTTTTCTTTTCCTTGAAACCTTAAGCTTTCTTCTGTAAGTTTTTGTTGTGAACAGGGAGAGGTGTTTTGAATCTTCAATACGCTCATTATCCAATGTTGTTTGACCCTGTATAATATAATTTCCAGAAACTATGCTCGTTCCATTTAATAAGGATGAAAATCATTATTAAACTGCACAATTACAATGCAAGTACCTAAACGCAATGTCTGGTGCTCAACAAAAACTGTTTTCGACGATATTTGCCACAGCATTGCAATAAAAGATTCATTAGAGTTTTGGGTTTTACTATGTAAGCCCTTTTAACTCTCTGATCCCCCAAAGTCATATAAGCTGATAATATTAATAATATTTTGAAGCAGTCCTGGTGATTATTCATGGAATAACTAATTCAAATATTTAACTGTCTGAAATTTATATCAGTTTTCGTGTTCAATAGGGCACTCTCCATATTTTGCGGAGCAACATTGAAAAGGTGCGGCTAATATATAGCATACTGTATTTTATTCAAGTCCCCATCATTGATTCGAATTGCGATTCCATAGTAATTTTGCAATTTATTTAATATAAACTGTCAGTCAATTCCCTCTTCCTCCGTGTCCCTTATTGTGCTTTTCAGCTTACGAAGCCTTATTTTAGCTCTTTTCTGTATAAGTCTTTGACATTAAAATTTTTGTACGATGTTTTTTCCATAAATGGTTTTACTGCATCGAAACTTTTTTATGTGCATCGAAACTTTCGAATCTCTATCCCCATAGTAGTCAGAGTACTGCAACATTCTGTTATTTTCTGAACTTTCAAAAATGTAGTAAACACTTACCCGTTTCTTTTTGAAAGAACATCCTTTACGCTGATTTATATGAATCTTAAGATTTGGCAGTTTGGAGTAGCATTTTCTACAATATTGAGGAAAAACTTCAAAATACATAACTTTTCGACTGTCTATAGATCACTCACATAACCACGTATTGATGAAATTCCATGGCGCTGCTATGTACTACCACATCATTTACACATTTCTTTAGTTGTCGAATATTTTTTTGTTCTATCATTCATTATTTTTTCCTCGACACAAGCAACAACACTACGATGGCTTTTCCCTCTGTAGATGAAATTCATGCTTGGAATGAAAAGGAGGAAGATATTATACTTATTTAATTTATCTGTCTCCTTGGAAGAACAAAATGAAGTCACAAAATCACAGTTTTTGCAATGAAGAGAAAAGTGTGAAGAAAGTCTAAATCTAGAATTTTTCATAAGATACAAACAACTTACTCTATACTTTTCTGTTGGACAACACAAAAGTGAAAAAACACTTATTAAAATTTGTAAATAAATAATTATATTCTCAATTAAAAATCCTAACATATTATTTTCATCACGTGCCGGTTTTCCAAGTGCCCGTCTCCCTGATAAGTTAAAGCAATTCGATTACCAGTGTTTTGGTTTCTGTAAGACTTTCTTTAACGAGGGTGATATATAATCAACTTTTGCCCATATTTTCAAGAAAAATAAACTCAAATTTAATTTCAAATAATTAAATAATTCGAAATAAAATAAAATATAGGACAAAAGTCGATTATTTTTTAATCGATTGTTGCCAATAATTTAAAACAGATTTGCTTGAAATTATTATTAGCAAATAAGGTAAAGTAAACCGAAAAGTAAAATTATGTTTTAAAAACATTTTGGAGAATTAATACTTTAAAACAAATTTGTATAAATCGTCACCCGCCCCTTCACCCGCGAATGTAGTTATAGTCACCCGCGAATGTAGTTATAGTTTTCTTTTCAACTTCTGTATATTAAAATCAATCTATCTAGAGTATTTCATGAAAAATAAAAACAAAGACCTTAGGAATCTTGAAGATAAGAGCTTTGTTTAACAATCCCAAAATAATTTTCAAATGTTTTATCAAAAAACTGTCTTTTCAACCTAGTTGGATACCTTAATTTGCATACATAATTTCACGTATCTCAAGTATTTTTTAGATACATTGATTTGCTTTGCTGTTGTGAACCAATGAAAATTTTTCTATTCTCTAAGCTATATATTCTACATATAACATCGAAAAAACTATTTTCAAGAATTATTTTTCATTGGAAAACAATTAATATTGAACTGACAATATCTAAATTAGAAACATTTTTTTCTTCCTTTCTCCACAAAAATTGACCTTAAGTAAGATTTGTTTCTATTTATTTGTGTATTTCTAATAAGTTCCAGTTTTATTTTGATTGAGTTTATAGATACAGGGAAATAAAGGCTGTTGTACCTAATTTAATTTTGGTAAGATCTTAAAGTATCCCACAACAATTATCTGTTTTCATAATTTTTTTGGTATTTGGAAAGCTCTTCAGATTGAAAACATTATAGTTGTTTTACAAAATTGCCTAAGAAATATGAGTGAAACCTTAAAAAGAATCCAATCATATCTTTATTGTAACTATAATTTTTTTATTCATTGATAATATAATAGAAAAATCAATACATTTTAAAAAAATTCTTCCATCTCTAGAAAGTTACTAATGAGTGTCCTGTATGTAAATAGTTTATTGTTGTTAAGGATCTAAACTAGAAGCTTCAATATATTCAGATAAGTTGTCTATATATTACAAAGCAATGAGAAGAACTGCTGTTTTTGTTGAAATTTAAACTAAGGCACAAAGACTAAATATCTTACGAATATATAGTTTCATAGAAAACTTCATTATATGTAATGTTTTTTTTTATCATTAATGGATTTTGTTTAAAATATATAACGTTGCATACATAGTACATAACATTCTTACATACATAACGTAAAAGTTAAATCGTACATAATCGTAACACCCTAATAAAAATCTTTTCAGAAAAAAGTTAGGATTTTAAAAATTGGATAAATAAATTATTTTTCACATTTCATGATTATAATCGAGACTTCGGTTTTTTTTTAATGTCACATATATATTAAGGAATTATTTTTCAGATTTTTTCTTTTTTCTTTTTTCTGTGGCCTAGTGGCCACACTTGTGGCCTTCGTTGTTTCCGTTGAGTCGTTGGTTCGACTTTTATGCACATTAAATCTGGTTAAGATCTCGAATTTTTCCATTGGCTTAGTGTGAAAGTTTGGAGAGGTAGGTTCCAGATCACCTCAATTAAGAACCCTCGTCATGCTTAACTGAAATTCAAAATTGCGAGGTCCGTTGCCATTAACTCTCGTGCTGTTTCCCAGTGCTACATATAAATAATTATAATAAAATCCAATCATTTCTCAGAAAGCAATTGAAGTTCTTGAGAACAGCGTCTTCAAAACGTCTTTAAAACAAAAAAGAATATCCTGTTGAAATAAAAGTTTGAATGGGACTTCAGATACATGATGACTATGAGAAATGAGAAAAATGAAATAGCTTAAGTTAAAAACAAACAAACAATGTTTTAATTAATATCTACTGTTACTGTCACTTATAACTCTACTGATTCGATTTTAACGATGTAAGTTGAAAACATTTCAAACATTAAGGAACTTCAGTTGAACTTCTGAATGCCCAACAAAACCAAACTTGAATTTTAAATTTCGTTCGTCGAATTCTAAATTTCGTGTTATGATGTTCTTTAAACGAGTTCAATATTATATTATTCAATTATTATATATTACTTATAATTAGTGATTATTAAAGATATCGGATTCCTTTGATTAAAATATATGAGATAAAAATTTATCATAATTTTGATTTGGTTTGTCCTGTCTTTTTCAATGTGATTATAAAGTTATCCATTACATTAAATTATCAAAAATATTTGAGAAAATTATTTATCACCATTTTTAAATTTTATATGATTTCATTGAAACGAATAAGCAAGGTTGTAACGAATCTTAATTTTCTTAAAATAGTTTTGAATATAATTTTATCAGTAGTTTTAGTCCGATAGAAAACTGTTTCGAATATCATAGCAGTGGTTTTATCTAGAAATCCTTTTTGAGTTTCTGATTGATTATTTGTTTACATTTCTCTTAGAAACTGCACGAGAGTTATTGGCGACAGACCTCGTAATTTTGAGTCCGTAAAGTTAATGAAGACCATAGTTGAGCCTATATAGTTAACGTAACGAAGAAGGCATCTCAGCTGGCCCCTCCCTTACCGAATTTCCACATCACGCCAACGAGAGGACTTGGAGCCTCGACAAATTTAATGTGCATCAACTCCGATACATAGAGGGGTTTTATTGGCATCAGGACTGGAACCCACGACTCAAAGAAAATAACATCAGCTGCGAATTTTTGACCATTAGCTTCAGGTTATCGCTGCCACATCTTAGAAGCTTTAAAGTAAGTCTTGCGATTATCCAGAACAACATATATATTATTGTTAACCATTAAACTTTCATTCTACAATAGTGTCTGTTCTAAAAAAAATGCAACATTATAAATTATATATGAGTACGCTAAAAAACTTTAACACTAATAACTAGGATAATATGCATAAAATATAATCATTAAAAATTAATAAAATGCACACTTTTAATTGTAATAAAAAGCATTAATATACAATATTTGTATTTCATTAATAAAAATTGTACTTGTAAATTTTAACAAACATATTATCAGTTTTAAAATATGAAATATCATTAATAAATCCCTTGACATTTTTCAGGGGATGGTATTAAACTATATATCTGTCGTAGAACTACTGTTTTTCAAGATAGTATATCTGTCATACTTTCTTTGCGCATAAATACGATAGATCGTAATCGTTATCTATAGTGTTTATACGCAAGATAAACTTCTATAATCACTATTGTTAAAAGAACACTAATTATTTGGCTTGATAATAACAATATATCAACACCTTTTTTATTAATTTAAGTATTCGTCCAAAGAAAACAACACAAGTTTATAAATGATTGTATAATTATTCAACACAAGTCATGAAAGTGTTAACTACGTAACATTTATGATAATTATCTAAAATAAATGAGTAACGTAGAACTGTTTGCTACATGTGGCCTTTAACTAAATAACAAATTTTGTATTAGTGTTTTCATTTTTGTTATGTATTATACTAACTTTCTTGATGTTATTAATCAAAACTATTGCATACAAGAAGAAATTTTTTTGAATTTTTTTTGTTATTAAATGCTTTCACAATCAGAAATAAGTTCCCCATTTTACGCTTTTTATTTTTAATTTAATCTCCAAAACATGATAAAATTTCGGTTAGCAATTACAGTATGCATTCAAAAAACATGCTGAATTTCTGCAACAAAGGAATTCACATTTTCCGATACAAATGTTTTCATTTTTCGGTGATGAATTCTGTACAAAAATAGTAATGATATCGGAAAACGATGCTTATTACTTAAGCAATTATCATGATAATAAGTACGAGAAATAAAAATGCTGAAAAATGTTACAAGTCACAGTGCTGTTTATGACTTAAATAAACAAAGTAACTATTTTGGGCTTTATGAAATCAAATTAAGGAAAGAAAATTATGAGAAAGGAACAGAAGAAGAAGAAGGAATGAACAAAAAGTAGAAAAATAGGTACAGGAAGTTGTATAGAAGGCGTGATTACTGTTACCTAAATATGGGAAATAAATGAATGTTATATACCATATTCCTTGGTTTTATAGAAGTTTCATTCATTATGTTATTGTAAAGCAATGTAAAGTCATGCATCCATGGTAGCACCCTACTCGGACGGTAAAACTAATTAGTTAGACTTTTGATGCTAGACTGGAATGGTGTATCTTCCTTAGTTATAATTATTTTCTACACAAATGCAACAAATATATATATATATATATATAAAGGAAAATCGCGTATAAATAAATATTTTATCATAAAGAATTTAGAATTTTACTTCGATATACACACTGATTATGTATAGAATTTTGATTGAAGGAAATTTAAAAGTGTTGATGAATTTGAAGTGAATTTTGAGTTGATGAATTTGAAGTGAATTTAGTTGAGTGAATTTTGACTCACAATTATATAGCACATACTCACAGCCTCTTGCTTTCATGAGTAAAAATCTTTAAATTTTAGATGTTTCGCAACCGTTTGTTTCAGATATTTTCTGGATATAACAAAACAATTACTGCAATTTCTGTAAAACATTAATAAAAGCAATGTTTGAATTTTAAAACTGTTTTGTGTGAAAAATCAGAATCATTCCCATGCAAACGAGATGTCTTTAAAAAAAGACTTTTGATTTATATTTTACAATTATATTTTATTTATCTAAACATAAATTTTAAGATATACGTTTAATTCTGAGACCTCTTGTAATTAATGATGTGTTTTTTACTCCTAATTTTATCCAAGAATTTTTAGTTTCATTTTTTTAGATTTCTTAAGGAAATAAATAGTCGCAATACAAGTAGTTTAGTATGTCATAAAAAGCTTTCAAAAAGGCTTCTTATACCTGTGCAATTATCTAAGCAATTACCTCCATTTTTTAAATTTCATGTTCTGTTTAATAGATTAAAGACATTGAAAAATTTTATTTCTTATTTTTCATCTATTAGGGTAACTGTACTTAATTTATTAAATATTTTTAAAAAAATTACCTCTGTGAGTCATTTTTTTTTTACTTCTAGTATTCATTTGATTTTTCATTGTATTTTAAATCTGTTAACTCCTAATTTGAATATTTGTAAGGTTTTCTTGTATGACTTGTTTGTACGTATTATACCTGAACTATATTTGTCCAAAATAAGTACTTTGAATGGATAAATAAAAAACTCATAGTTTATTTATTATGATTGAAAGTATTCACTCCAAAATTAAAAACTTGTTAAATAGACTATCTTTCCAATACAAAAAACTATTTTCATCGTATGTCCAAGATTTTTTTAATAAAATAAGATTGATTTCATAATTGATAGATTCAAATGAACGTCGTGTGAAAGATTTTATGAGTGTTATAGACGATGGACCCTAATTTTGAGTCAAGGTCAAGAAACGAGGATGATATTTGAAGGATACAGCACTCTTCTACTTTCCTCACCCCATCCAACAAGGATGTTGAAAATTGAATTTAATTTAAAGAGCAGCAAGTTTCAAAATCGTACATGATACTCATAAAAACTCGGTTGCAATAAGACACGATATATCCTAAGGAACATCATTTAAACTGATTTTATTTCTCCTATAAAATAAATTGGACGCAATCTATATCTTTTCTGAGAAACTACTTCAACTCGGTAATTTAGAACTAGTAATTTCCTCTAATATCGACCGCTCTTTTTTTTGCTCTCCATTCTTTTATTTTCCTGTTATTTCAGGTGTTAGTAAAGAGAACAAAAATTATTTCATCGAAACTAATTGTTTCTATATAATATTTGTGAAAATTCTTTTTAAATTCTAAAATTTTGTAATAACATACAGATACATTATGATGAATTCAAGCGAAACATTCCTTTGCTTTAAAATTATCTGAATTATTTTCATTAAAATGATTTCAATTTTTCTTTTTGGTTAAGCAAACTATGCTATTGAATATTTTATTGTATATCACATGAAGTACTAGATTTTATACGGCTACCATCTTTTTAATACACGGAAAAACATTTCCTGTCTGGTATTCCTTTAGAATTAAAATTTCCTGTCTAGTTTTCCTCGGTGAAAAGAGCTTCTATCACAAATCTAAGAAATTATATTACTGGAAGTTTCGAAAGCTCAAAACGGTTTCTCCCTATAATGCTTCTAAAAGGTTCAGAAATCTTACAAAGGAAGCTATTGAAAAGAACTACAGAAATCATATCTCTGAAACTGAATCCTATTCTATTATACATCCAAATAATTTTTTTTATATTTTAATTCAAATACAAATGAATAGGTCTTTCTGACTACTATTAAGATGAGTGGAATTAGCAGATGATTATATATTGCTCAGAATTTTGCATATAATCTTACTTTTATTTTTAAATTGAGTAGCTCTGTTAAGTTATATATATTTCTGAAATAAAAAAAGCTATTATTGATTTGGTTGAAGTGAAATAAGTTTTTCTGTTTGATATTGCATCAACTAAAATGGAGCATTTATACTTATAGTGACACTGCTAAATCTTTTATTGTTAAGGACTACATAAATTTTTAGTTCAAACATTACTAAAATTAAATAATAAAAGAAATAAAGAGATGTAATAGTTTAGTTTTTATTAACGTCTCACTAGAAGCAACACGAGGGTTATTGGCGACGGACCTCGTAATTTTGAACCACTGTCAAGTGATGAGGACGACACCTGAAGTGGCACCCCCCTCTCCTAATATAAAAATATGTAATATTCATGATTCTAGAAACTAAATTCAATTTATTCCAGTTTTTAAAAAAGGTGTTCAGAATCTCATTGATAACTGTAGGCTGGTATATAATCCTTTCTTTCTTCTATCCATACTGTATTTAAATCAATACCACATAAAAGAATGTTCATCCAAGTTAACATTACAATTTTTCATTCCAATGGAACAAAATAAAGATTTTCTTCAAAACTCTTTACTACCCTTTATTGAGTATGAATTATCCCTTTATTATAATGAAAACAGAAGGAAATTATTATTTCTGATTTTGTTAAAGTATTTGATTCAATTTATTCTGGTGTTATTTAGAATAAGTTTTGAGATTTCTACCTTTGTCTAGATTGCTTAATGATAGGTGACAGAATTTTTTAAAATGTATAGCAATAAAACTTTTCGCAATGGAAAGAACATGCATTTCATATGTTCCTGGAGGTAGTTCAAATATTACAATCATTATAGATCAAAATAAAAATAAACAATGACAGAAAAAGAAAAAAAAGCATTTTTGAAATGCTAAAGGTCTACTGCTTAATTTGAATTTCATTGAAGAAATGATTATATGGATGTAGAAAATATTTTATACATAAATAAAATAATGTATTTATATAAAATTCGCTTAAATATATTTTTAAGACTACGAATGATAAAATATATTTCTTTAAAAGAAAAAAAAATATGTATAGATATATAGACACAGAAAAGGCTTTTGCTTTTCAGACAAATAGAAAGTATCCATTGATATGTAAGACTAAGCAAATAGGGTTAGAAAATTCAATTTGTAATGAAATAAATTTTATTTATAATTAAATTCGAAAAAAATATACAACTTTTCGTCCTTTAAAACCAAGTTTTTTCTGTTGAGATTTTTCTTAAAAAAATTTATGTACAGTTGGCAATTTGATTGAGTGCCAAAATACACGACAGTTTCAGGCAAGGGGGAAATCGATCCAAAGATATGCACCTGAAGTTGAAAAGTAAATATTTATTTAGGGCAAAATTTAATCTAATATAAATTTTCCATTTTATTTCCAAGTTTATAACTACTGTAGAAAACTAAACTTCTTTTTTTACTACTTATATTTCACTTTTGATCTATACTTCCTTTTTTTACTTTTGTACCCTATAACTTTATCATTCCTATTTTTACTTAACATTTAGCTGTTTGACTTTTGTTTACCTTTTTAACTTGAACTTCAGATAAATGAAAGTGATTAATGAAAAAAAAAATAGCTTTTCTTTAATCGTTCAAAGTTTCATCGCATCACTTTGATGAGCAGTGCAGTTTACTTTCAGCGCATGCATCTCCTGCGATGGGTTACAGATCTCTCTCTGTGTCTTTCCTTTTCTCTGGAGTGTTTTTCTCGCACTGGGTTGTGTAATCCAACATCTTACACACTTGCCCCTCACAAATCACCTTCTACAAGAGAGTGATAACACTACGTTTGTTGTAAATTTGTAGTGAGAGGAGGTGGAATCTAAATGCTATAGTATCGAGAGGTGGATTTACAGATTAGTATTGTGGTCCGAGTGTAAATCGCTCGGATTGAAAATTGTTCTAGTGTTTTCAGCAGTTGTTCCAGATTCAGAGTTGCAGTTGGTAAGAAGCTGTTAGATTATTTTTGGTGGGTTGAATTAAGATGTTAATAAACTTAACCTGGAGAGCACTATTATTAATGTCATAGTAGATATATATTAATAAATGTTGAAAGCTGTTTTGGTAGTTCTGTAATTATTGGTGTCGTATTGTTTAATATTAGATATTAGTGATGGCACAAGATAACGCCCGGGTCGACCGGGTGTTACAAATTCAATCAATTTGGATCTGTATAATTTATAAGCATTCAAAATATTTCTTTAGCAAATACAGCTTTATATAGTTATAATTTGTACTTCAGATAGTATGGTGCATAAACAACTCTTAAGATTCAGATGTTTTTTCAGGTGTTATATCAGGTGACCCCCCATATATATATATATATATATATATATATATATATATATATATATATATATATATATATATATATATACATTCATAGCAATGCTTTCAACTTTATTTCCTAGTGCCTTTCCATTTAGTCGCTTAACTTATGTAAGAATGAGATCTTGAGAAATGCTTAGTTCGGCTTTCCCATGCTCCGAACTAATAAGGATGTTCTCTACCAGCGAACTAGTAGTATCCAGGCAAATAACTTAATGATCCCTTCATCTACTACTATGTGATCAGAATAACCCTTAATTTAACTTCCCAAATAGGGAAATGTTTCTGTCTCTTCGTTCTTAATTAAGTAACTTGACTTGGTGGACTTTCGTCTGCCGTTATTCTGATGTATTTATAATTCTCTCTTATTACACTGCTCTCATGTAAAATTAATGCATTTATAATTTAATATCTTAAAGTTTCCTTATTGTGCCCTACTGAAATAAAACATGCTTTAAAGTTCAATAATGAAAGAAGTACAGGAGGACAAAATAATACGAACACCTGTGAAATAATGGAAAATCTTTATTGATAGGGAGTTGGACCAACCTTTGACTGAAGTACAGATTTAATGCGACGTGGGATAGATGCATAAAGGTCATGGACAATATTTAAGGGAATATTAAGCCATTCCTCCTGCAGTACGGTCTCTAATTCCGAAAGGCTGGATGGAGGTGGAAATAGGGAACGAAGTTTGAACTCCAAATATTCCCATAAATGTTTAATAATATTCAAGTCCGGAGACTGAGGGAGAAAGGCAAGATGTTCAACTTCATCGTCATGCTCTTCCAACCATGCTTGAACACTCCTAGCAGTGTGGATAGGGGCGTTGTCGTCTTGAAAAAGCGATCGCTCTTCAGGAAGTACAGTCTGAACAAAAGGATGGACATGATCCCTTAGAATGCTTAGATAGTAATTGGATTTGATTCTCATATGCAGAATAACAAGTACTCCAAGACCGTGCCAAGATATCGCACCCCATACGATAATGGAGGCTCCCCCCCTCCATGCTTTACAGTCGGCAAGGGGAATTCAGGATTAAACGCTTCTCTGGGCATTCTCCAGACATAAACGCTTCCGGTCGTTTGAAATAGGGTGAATGTCGATTCATCTGACGATATTACCTGTTGCCAGTGATGTGGGGACCAGATTTTGTGATCTCTGCACCATTGGCGTTGTTTGAAAGCATTAGTTGCTGTCACCAAGAGCTTACGAATTGCCACTCTGCCATAAATGTTCGCAGCATGAAGTTCCCTTTTGACAGTTGTTGTTGAAACGGAGTCCTTGAGATGACGGTTCATTTCGAATGTTATCTCGGATAACGAATGCTTGTGCTTTTGGGCTACTATGCCCTTCAAGACCTGTCAATCCCTATCAGCAAGCTTTGAGTTTCGGCCACTGTTGTGCTTTGAAGACATTAGTCTTACCTTCTTTCGTGTACGCTGTCATAACGGCTGATACCGTACTCCTTGCAAATCCTGAAAGGTTTGCTGCTTCCGTAACGAATGCTACACTTAAACGCGCTCCAACAATCATTCCTTATATATATATATATATA
>BMAW01125554.1:115846-137334 GCA_019974015.1 Nephila pilipes | reverse complement strand
ATCTTTTTTGTTGCGAGTAAATAGCGATAAACAGCTTTTGAATCATCGACTCGTTGCTGTTTTTGTTCCATCGAAAGCAATCGCGGCACCCACTTGGAAAAAACCTTTTTCACTTCACTTCAAAAAACCTTTTTCCTGGTCCGATCGACTTAAAATTTTGACACGTTTCAAGCAAAGGTTAGTACTCTAGAAAGATCTGGTTACTGGTTTACTACGAGCGCCATCTTTGGGTTAGTCTCGGGAGTTATTGATCGATGTGTTATATATAAATACTTCACTGACAGTTTCTAGTATTTGGCTAAAAATAAAACACCTGATTTCCTTAAAATTATGACAGTAGATTGTATATGCACCCTGCGTGACTCTCAATGGGCTCAGAAACACTTCGAAATTTGAAATTCGGAATAAAATTACCTTTTCTCAAAACCTTTTAAAAGTAGAAAAAATGCTGCAAAAGAGGTAATGAATTACTTACATGTAAGACACTTTAAAAGGCACAATTTTATTCTAACGATTTAATAAACCCTCTAAATTTATTTCTGAAATTTTACTAACCTTTAGCTTCAGTTTTCAAGTAGCAACATGTCTATTTTCAAGAGAGTACTTTCCACATATATACTTTAACAGCCTCTACCTATAACATGATATAAAATATTAATATCTTCGTAAAATAAAATTGAAATTTTACTATATAACCCTTACTATATTAAATATAGAATTTTCGAAGAATTAATTAATTAATATTTCATCAATGCAATACTTGGGACAATTTTTGATGTTACAGGAGTTATTATCCTTCTGTAATATACGAGTAGACTAATGAATGATTTTCTAGGCATTGTTGAATGGAAATAGAAAGTTATTAGTGTTAGCCGCTGTTTAGAAAAACAGAATTGAAAAGCAGCAAACGCACTAGGATAATTGGACCAGTGATATGCGCAGTCTATTTATCATTGTATGTAACATTATATATGGAAAATATCCAACTGCTCTTTTAAAGTCATTCTAAACTTAATGCTGAAGTCTTAAAAAGCCATAATAAGAACAAGAAAATTTTTGATTTAAGATATCTACAAATAACAAATTTTAATTGATGGAAAACATTTGAGTGTTTCAGTTGAGCAAGACATAGTACACTTGATGAAGTTACTATCTTCAAGCGTTTTGAGGAGTATAATAAACAAACGAATCTGGAGTTAATGAATATTAAATGTGTGGAGGCGTAGACATGGATGTGGAGAGTGAGTCTTAAATGTCTCATACAAAGCATTAAAAATTTTCACTTTTGTAAATTATCAATTTTTCTGATTCGCTCATGGGAAAAAATGTTAATAATATAAATGAGGGATAGTGATATTTGCATTACAATTTTGGTAATGCGATGGACATTTCATGACTAATAGAAAATTTACATCTAGTTGTGTAACTCTGTAAAGTAAATATTGAGCTAATTTTGGATGTTATAGTGCAGTTAATGCTCTATTTAAATGCTCAGTTGCGGTTGCTTTAAATCTTATTTTCAATTTTTATTCTTTTTGGAAACTCTTAATATCTCAGTTTTTAACTATTATAAAAATAAAATAAAAAATGGGTGATGGAGGCCAAAAACTGCTCTGTGGCCAGTTACAAAATAAAGATGTATTATTTGGATCCCGCCATCTTGTTAAGCTAAACTTTAATGCACGCTAAATTTAATAGATCCTCCCAACGTGTCAACAACAATTAAACAATAGGGCTCATTTGGCATGTAATATTGAACATAACGCTTGGAGTAACATTCACAGAAGAAGAAAAACCAATTGATTGATACACACACTAAGAAGAAGACAGTTACTTTACTGGATAATCGTCTCTGTCAAACAAGAAAAAAAACTGAGAAAAATAAAACTCGAAAGCTGTGTCTATTTGCTTCGTTCCACTAGAAGGTAGGTTAATTATTTTTTACGTTATAATTTTTTTCCTAGAGAAGGTTTCATTGATCAATGATCTAAAGTAAGAAGTACATTACTTTCAAGAACGATTCTTGCTTAAATATTAATTTATTTGTGGTATGTCAGAATATTTCACCTACTTTTCAAATATTTTGTAAATTCAACATTTCAAAAGTTGTCAGTAAAACTTAGCATTTTTTTCTAGTGTAATCTTCTACAAAAGTGCTTATTTGATTCAGAAGAAAAATGCGATTTAACCTATGCCTAAGGATATATTTTCTTTTACTCTCAGGTTAGAAGTAGAGATTTTAAGATATAAGGCATTATTTGTTTATTCTAGAAATATAAGCTGTTTTGTTTTTTATCTTTATTTCAGCTTGAAAGTAAAAATCTCAAATATTTTCTCCTTTTTTTAAATAAGAATAGAATAACTTAACTTGGAAAATATCAACGATTTATTCTTGGTTTAAAATGTTCATGTTTGACAGTGCAGAAATTTCTGAAGTGCGTTTTAATTTGAAGCTAAGACTTAGAAGAAAAGTTTTTTCCCTAAGTGAATGAAACTTCAAGTCATTTCTCTACAAGGATAGTTAAATAATTTCAAAGAGAAAGCAACACAGAAATAGTTCCGTTTGAAATTTAAGAGCACGGAATGCCATTTATTAAAGAGTATTGAATTAGGAATTTTGTTGTTATTGCTGCAGAAAATCAAAACTTTCTTTGTTTTTGTACTAAAACTATTGATCAATTACAATTTTTTTTAAAAAGACTCTTTGTAGAAACGTAATTAAAAATCTTTGTTGCAATCTTCAAATATATCTGACTTCGTAATACTAGTATGATTAGCTTGATACGTATTTCTTTCCAGAGAAAAAATTAGACATTTATAGCCAAATTATTACATTTGAACAAATTCTTGAATATAGTCATAATCTTAATAATTAAATTTTGATGAAATCGAACGAGTTGTCCTAAGAAAGACAAATATTCCTAATAAATCATGATAAAAGTTGTAAGTTCCATATGAGACGTCAAATTTGTGTTCTCTATCAAATCTGCAATGGGGAATTGAACAAAGTAAACCAAGACCTCAGAATAGTTTTGAATTTCAAAACATTTTGTAAGTATTGTGTGCTGTTTTGTCTACAGGATATTTCCACAAACTTGTGGCACCCATGCCCTTTGTATCTTTGTAGTCCTACATTCTTGTGGTTGACATATCAAATATTAAGTTGGCTTATCTGTATTTATGGCAATTAATTTTGCGCCTATTTTGTTTCCCTTCTTTTTCAACACCAATACTTTGAGAATAACTAGGAGTAACGAATTGAAAAAAATATTGTAAGATATTATGGATTAATGTTTAATAGAAAATGAACAAATTTAAAAAATTAAAATAAAGTTGTAATGATATCCTATATAATAAGTAAGTAAAAGTAGTGGTTAAATTGGAAATACAAAATCATAACACTTTTGTCTATACATTGCATGTTTTGTTTCCATCAAAAAAGCCACTCATCCACCAGTGATAAGCATCTAACTTCAAAATTTAAACAGCATCCAATTGCAGAATTCCACATCTGAATCAAATTTCCGACTTCCACTTCCGTACCAATCTAATCAACTATCTATAATTTATTTCGTAATAGTTCTCGTGGATTTCCATAAAGACATCTAATATTTTATGTATTCCACAAATAAATAAATGCCTTAAGTAAATCACTATTTCAAACGAATAGAACTTTCTTTTGTTAATAAAACAACTTGACTTCTTACCAAAATTAGTTCTAATCGATCTATATCATTAATATATAGAAAAAATACGTATAAAACAAATGTAGTATTCTTGGATGGTCTAAATTTCAAATAATGCTCGATAGACATCACGTGATAGAAAAATACTTCTCTCATTATTTGTTTTTCAACCAGATGTAATACACGTTTCAAATAAAACTGAAAATATAAATGGATAATCCTAGTTTCAGCTATGTATCCTACTGACAAAATTAGTAGAGAAAAATAGAAACCATACACAAAATTTCATATTATAATAAAATTGAAGGTGAAATATGCATACTTGTGATTAATTAGTTACCTCGTACAAATGCAAAGGGGAACGTGGATAGGATATGTGTGCTTATTCTACAATATAACTGGACTGGTTTGTAATATATAGTATTGCACTTTAATTTTATGTAAGTATATTCTATGTAAGTATTTTTACATATGTATATTCTTATAATTCAAGCAAGTTATATATATATATATATATATATATATATATATATATATATATATATATATATATATATTGGGGAAAAGACCAACTGAGTCTAATAGACTAATACGGCCAAAATGTAAACTTTTTTTTCTCAATAACATATGAAGGTTAATCGATTTTCAAAGGTAGCAAAAGTTTTATGCATTACAAGTTTTTTTCTTACTATGATGAGTTGATTTAAAAATAACTGAATTGCTTCTTAATGTATATGATTTGATAAACGCAACAAGATAGTAAGCAATGATCTCCAACTTTCATGTAGCAGTCTAGAATTCACAAAATTTTTATTATATATTTATGTGTATTAGACAGACTGAATATTGCTGCAGAAATAAAAATGCTTTAAAGTTGCATAATTTTCATTAAAATATAAACCATTCATTAAAATTGAAATTTTTCTGTGCTGAACAAACTCTTATTAAAATATTTTAACTGTGACACTGATTCACGAAATATTCCTAAATGTTATTACGAATTTTTATTACTTGTTTCTTTCAGTTATTTTTAAAGTTGAATTCAACTGTCCTACGTTTTATTACATGTCGTTTTTAGTGAAATTAATTTGTCTGGCGTAAAGTGTCATTCCAGCTTTTTCGAGTGAAATTCTCTTGAACATTACCGATAAGTGTTTCTTAGAAAGAAGAACAAAAATAAGAAAGTTAATGGACGAAAGAGAAAAACAAATTTATAATAGATTTGAATGATTAGTGTTATTTGAAATAAATAAAAGAAAAAAGAGAAAAAAAAACTTTAAGAGAATATGTGAGTTTTCATGAATGTGATTTCACTAAAATTCTATCTATATCCTAATAATACCTAAGAATGCTATAACTAAACAAAAAATATCTTTACTTTTACTCAATAAAAGATAACAAAATATTATTATTTCCAAGTTTTATAAGTTTGCTCGTATATTAGTTAAAAGCTTAATGATTTGTATAATAAATCTGGTTTTATTTCCCACTTTGATGAAACTTTGATTTTCGCATGAATATTTAATATGAACAACTTATCATAAGGCATAACCATTTTACAGCAAAAAAGTATCTAAAATAGAAGAATTTATGCTATCAATTTTAACAAAGCGTAAACTGAAATTTTATCTACAATTCAACTTAAGAAACAATTATCAACAGATTCGTTTGATATTAATTGATTTGCATTCATATATATTTTATTTGCTCCGAATAATATACAGGGCTCCCAAAATTGAATATCCAACACTCATTCGCTTTCTTGAAGATGTTATTATACAAACAATTGCATTGAATTATTACAAATAATTGCATTAATAATTTTAATCAAATGTATTAGAATAATAGATAAAAATGAAAAATCAATAATATTTTAATTACCGTGATCTTTTCGTCGAAATTGCATATTTCTTAACTTTTTACAGAAATGAGTATGCACTTTGCATTAAGTCCTTAAATTTTTTTAAAAAAATATATACACATTAATTAATATTTTGTTGCATGTTCTTTTATATTTAGAATTCTTTCCAAATAGTTTGTACTGATTACAAATGGTCTGTGTTGTTTCGCGGGATATTTTTGTCCGTTTTTCTTGTAATATTATTTGAAAGTGTACTTTGCTCCTAATATTATACTTTTGAACAAATTTTTCTAACTGACACCACAAATTTTCAACCACAATATAATAGAGAAATCACTTTGATATATGCATTTGCAATAGTAAAACAATCATAATTTAATTTTACCTGTATGTTCCGGGATCAGTATCTTTTTGAAACATACAATTCATCTCTTAACTTTATTGCTGAGCACCAAGCCTTAAATTATTCTTCAGTATACCTAAGTATTTCATTTTATTCATGATTCTGTCAATAAAAATTGATTTTCTCATGCCTTTTGCAGACGAACAACTACATACAAGAACCAAAACGCCACTATGCTTGACAGAGAAAATGTATGAAAGAAGTTCAGAGTTACACTTCCGTTAAATACACCGCCACTTCCAAAATCATTGAAATGGTTTTCATCTTTGAGTATTGCATTATTCCAGAAATATTGCGTTCGAAATAAAAATTTTAGCACATGTAATCCTTTTTTGTTTCTTCTTGCTTTGGAACTGAAAGATTTTCTTGCAACTACGTGACCTTTATAACTTACTTCTCGGAGTACTCTTCGAATTGTTTCTGCTGAAACACATTTTCTTATTGCTGCAGAAGTAGATGAGGCAATTTTTACGGTGCTCACGTTAAGAATTTTTCATAATTCTCGAATGATGTTTCTCTTGGTTGTCGAACCGAGGATTCCATTTCTCCCCTTTCAAGATTTAACTGCAAATTGCCAAATATTTTCATAGTTCTAGATAATTATTTGTACGCATCCTCGATTTCCTTTGCAATGTCACGTAGAGATTTACGTGCTTTCTTCAGGCATATGAACGACAATTTTCTCAATTTTTATGTTAGGTGGGTAACTGAAGCTTGTTTTAATATTTCAGATATTTTATACATCTCAAAATCAAATATTGGTATCTTACGAAAACGTAAATGTTACACTGATTCTTTATAAAGAAATAGAAGTAGTAAAATCGCAATTTTCATATAGTGTGTATTGTCAATTTTATGGATTTGAAATTTGGAACTGTAACTTAAAAAGTTCGATAGTTAAACTATTTCCGATTCTGTACTTTTGTTTCTTTGTCTAATACATAATGAGAAATTTAATGTTCATATAAATAAATAAATTGTAATATTATTGTTTTAGATCTTTCAGAAAGATAGAGATTAATATACTCAATTTTGTGAACCATTGTGTAACTCATTCATCGATGCTAATGGTTCCCAAACCCTCTTCTTATTGTAATACAAGGTTATAATGTTTATCCTAACGAGTACCTCCTATTCATGAGTAAAGTTTCTAATGTACCCCTTTAATAATTATCAGTATAGTGATTTTTATTTTTGTTTTCTAACTGAAAGTACTGAAAACTGTATTTTGTATTTTGTACTGAATTTGTATTTTGTATTTTGTATGTTTTTCTAACTGTATTTTGTACTGAAAGCTAACGCTTGCAATTAAAAAACTTTGAATCCGTAATTATTACTTAGAGTCGCCGTTGATTGATTTATTCTTTTCTACAAGAGTCCTGATTTGTATACCAAATTTATTCTTTTTTTTTTCTAAGGCTTTCCTGATTTATATATCGAATGAAATGATATTTCTAAACCTACATTTGAAGTAATCATATTACAGCAGTATCCTTGACAGATAAAATTATAGAGTTAGAGAATAATAAATATAATAGAAGCTTGTATCCTAATTACAAATACACCTGTTTTTTTTAAATAAATGTATTTGCTTTTACGTGTCTCAAAGGTTGTAGTAAGATGGTAAAAAGTCTTATAATTAAGTAAAAAAAAATTTATGCTGTATATAATCAGTATAGAATTTCTAAATAAAGGGATCTCTGTACTTATTTCAAGTGTTTATATAATTATCGAGCAAGTATAGGGATATTGTTATCATTTGGGATTCTTAACTTTTTTTACTTTTAATGTCTCGCGTGATATTTGATACTTTATTTCGAAGACTTAACGATAGATTTCAATTATATTTCGAACAACCCTAAAAGGAAGATGGCTTCAAACATATCTTATTCCTCAATGAGAACAAA
Organism: Nephila pilipes; assembly: GCA_019974015.1. NCBI lineage: Eukaryota > Metazoa > Arthropoda > Arachnida > Araneae > Nephilidae > Nephila > Nephila pilipes. Next base: position 129,477 of record BMAW01125554.1, on the reverse strand, counting down.
CTTTTTAAAACTTATATTGCTCGTCAAATTGAAATTGTACTTATAGATAGATGTGAGAAATAAGGAATTAACTAATTAAACTCGAAAATAATAGCTCATTTGCTACCAAATATTTTGTTTTAAATTTATCTCTTCAGATAAATATTTTGAGTAATTTATCTTTGTATGGTAGATACCACCAATGATAGATAGATGATAGATATATGTATGATATATAAAAAGATGTTCACTCTAAAAAATTTAAAAAATTTAAATCGACTCTAAATTAAAGATTATAATTGGTAATATTATGCATATTACACTATGATGAAATTAGAAACATTTAACTCTACTCTGGAACCATATGTATTGCCCACTGTTTTGTTGGAATTTCTTTGTGAAACATGACTTAAATTGTACATACAATATTACAAATGATTGAATAAGGAATAAAATATTAAACATATTCCCTTCATATGAAATTAAGACTACTTTTGCAAATACTTTTTTTAGACAAACTTAGATTAGCTAATAATAATAGACGTCCGCATTTTTAAAACTGTTTTGAAGCACAATGATATAAATGTAATTTGTTATATGTTAGTTGAAGAAATATTCATAAATTAATTATTAAAATATATTTTATTAACAGTTCGTCAAAATCAATTATCGTGAGATTTTTTATTCTCTAAAAGTTTTTGCTAAACATCTATTATATGATACAAATTATCTAGTTGTTACTAGTATACTTGGTACATGCATTTAACACAATCATTTTCACTATGGATTTCCTGGCTTAAGAACTTAAAAACAAGAAAATAAGAAATCAGAAGACGTTCGAATGATACTTTTTTTACCAAATTTGGCAGATTGTTAAACGGCTATAGTTTGAATAAAAACCAAAAATTAAAATAGGATAAACTTTCAAGTACTATTGTGAAAATTGCACTTGTAGTTCTTAAACTCTTTCTATACTGCTAGTTTCTTTGTCAATACAAATAGTTCAGAAGAGACTGCCCTTTCAGTATTCTTTTAATGTTGTACAGGCTTCAGCTGAATTTTTTCTACATTTTAGAACTTACAAATACTTCAAAGAAATTTTTACAATTTATTGTAGATTAGTTAGTAACAAAACAAATATTGTATAATCTGCCATTTGTTTTTTGCATATACATTCTTAAAAGTAGTTCATTAATTTCATGATGTCCTATTCAAATGACAATTTTGCAGTTTAACAAATGAAAAACTGCAGATAATAGAAATTTTAACTAAAAGTTTATTAATCATGTTTTTGGTTAATAAATGTCTTACAAATATACTAAAAATGAGAAATTTATATATATTTGAATATAATCTTTCATAGCATTTTATTCCGTGCTTATATTAATTTGCTATTAACTATTCCAGTGAATATAACTTAAAATTGTACTTTGCTTATATATTTGCATTAAAATACATTGTAACTTGTCATTCAGCCAAAAGTACATTACAAATCTAAAGGCATATAAACTTTTAAGTATATATTAATGTTCATAATTTTTGATTTCATAAATTGCAAAAAAGATATATATATATATACATAAGGTATATGCAAAAATTCGTATGAAGAGTTATGAAATGTTTGGTATGTGAATAAAATGTTTCCAAATTATATATTCAAAAGCAAGCTTAAAACACTTATTTTATTTTAGTAATACTACAGAACAAATAAAATAAAAACTACAGAACAAAATCCCAAGCCCAATGAAATGTAGTATAAACTTAAGCTAAATATATATTCGTAGTATAAGGCCTTTTGTACTACGTGAACTTGGGAGATGAGAAGTGTTTGAGAAGCTGTGAATTCCTAGAGAATATATAAAAAGTTCCATAGATATGATTTGAGGCTGTATTATATTAATAGGTGATAAAATAATGTCAGAACTTCTTTATGATGGTATCACTTCCTGCCTTTTCTTCACGAAAGATTTTTGTATTTAAAATACTTATCATCAAAAATAAATAGCAAAATTCCTGTAGGTACATATGGCACTTATCCGTGGTTTTCGTCACTTATAATAGTCATTTAAGAACAGGTTGGCAGTCATTCGGTATCATCATAACAGCGTACTTTCGAATTTTTTTTTTCGATTAATAATAATCGTAAATTATAAACATCATAAATACATACTTATGCAATTTTCTAGAAATATGTACATTGAGTATTGAAACTATATCGTACTATAATGACTACTACATAAAATTGAATTAATTACATTAGAGTTATATGTAGTATTTTATAAAATGTACTTCAATTCTTAAACTTTTCACACTGATGATTAATTACCAAAATGAAACTGTTTGTTATTTAATAAAACTATTGGTCATGGATCTTTTATCCATTTAAACTGTCTAGAGAAGTAGGAATTAATTTATTATTTAGTTTAATAATTCGTTCGTTAAACTCCCCTTAAGAATCTTTATTACACTTATATTTTGCTTTTGTGCGAATCACGAATTATATTGCACAAAAATAAAAAGTTCATTTTAACACGTATCATTTCATGTTATCTTTTTTGTAAAATCCATTGATTTTATATGCAATTAAGCAAAAATTACTTTGATTTGTATGTATAACATTTAAATATTTCTAATTTTCTGAATTATGTAATTCAGTATCTTTAATTAAATAATCGGAAATTACATTTGATACGAAATTTTAAGTAACGCTTTTACATTCCCTATAACGTTTCGAAATATTATGAACAAATATATATTCGCAGTATAAGGCTTTAAAATTGGTAATTTACTATTATATACGATGTGACGAGTTAATGAATGAATATTAATGAATTAAAATAATAGCGAAAAAAAAAGAAATTATATTAAAATTATGGAAAATATATATGAAAAAATAATGTAAAGGAAAATATGTTACGAATAGTATAAATAAATGTACAAAATACACAATGAGATGATCTAAATACAAATCAGTTTTTTTTTATTTATTTCTTTCTTTATTTAATTTTATTTGCCAGAAAATTAGTTTATAACTTTAACCAAACAATTTCTATACCAATCATTCAATAATTTTACAATTTTTATACTTAGTCCAAATAACACTCTTTTAAACAAATAAACACCAACTTCTGCTTGAAAACCTCCATTTTTCTAGAGGAAAATTTACACGAAAAGATGGTATGTTCAAGAATTTTCTTTTTATACCATGAAAGCAATTATTGTACTTACAAACCAACAATAACCTAAAAGTTACAGAAATAAATTAAAATATTTAAAAATAATATTTAGAATAAATAAATAGGTAAAATGTATAAGAGCTCTTATTTTAAAAAATGAATTAAAAAGAAAATTAAACATTTAATTTAATTTTCCTTTTACGTCACATAAGCAATTATTCTAATCACAAACCAACAAATTACAAAAGTTTAGGGGAGGAATTGGAAAATTTTCTAATGCATTATTTATGCACACTATTGTTTTTATATATAAATGAAAACGAACAGAAGAAAGCGTATTTAAAAAACAAAGTTTGATTTTAGATTTTAAAAAGCAAGATACTTTTTAGTTTACATTTGAGAAAAAAATTGGATATACTAATTACTATTTTTCTTAAAACGGAATGTTGAATTAAACTGAAGGAATATAAAACACATTTACTGAATATATATGTATTCTAAGTAAACCCTAAGATCAATTATTTTACTTCATAATAAAGTAATTAAGATAATAATTTTTATTCATAAAATTTGTAGGTAACAAACAGTTTTTTCGAATAGTTTCAATGAAAAAAAGTCATTTTTGAATGAATTGTAGCATATATTTAGAATAGATATTTGTAAAAAAAAACTCTTTAAGCCGATATATTTACATGGTACAAATAGTTCAAAATTTATTTTATTCAATTTGGAATAAATTGCAATAGGTTACGCATATCGTAAGCATGATGATACTTTTCGAAGAATGCTGTAATATTTCTTTAAAAAATATGTGATTATTTTTTTCCATCCGAATTGTAAATACGGTTAAATTTTGAAAAGAATATTTCATTACGTTATAAAAATTAATTTACACATGTTCACATTATTTTAGCTAAGAATGGCTTAAAGCATTGTTTTTTTTTAAAAAAAATTACCTTTCACTTGTTTCATTTGAAAAAATTTTGAAAGAAAACGTGCGGAACTAATTATGTGTTAAAATCGCTTTCCAATTCCATTTCAAAATTTCCAAAAATATATTAAAACTTCATACTTTTCTTCAACGATAAAAAGATTTCCTTCTTTCAAAAAAGAATGTAAACATTTCAAAATAAATAACATTTTTCTTAAGAGCTGCTGTAAAATACATTATCAACTCGAATTATTAATTACGGCAAAGAAAGGAAAGGAAGAAACAGAAAACATCATCAAAATTCTTATATGTATATACAACACAAATTATACATTTCACAAACATATAACATATTAAGAATATCCGAAATTAAAGCATATTAATTAAGAAAAAAAATATTTAAAGAAGTAATCAATAAATAAAATTATCACACATTTCTATAAATTAAATACAAATTTATACTTTAATAGTTGAAAAATCTCATTTAAAACCCTAAAAATTAAACAAACTGTTAAAGAACCAAACAATTAAAAAAAAAGTGATAAGAAAAGCAAAATTTAGAAAAAAGGAAAAAGTATAATTAATAATGTTCCATACTTTAGAACGAAATAATGAATGTTTATAACAATATTGCAGATCTAACCATCACACTTCAGTGAATAATATTAAGAAAAGATCATAATAAACCTAAATTAAAAAAAATTCAGAAATCAATCACAAGAAAAAGATAGCAGGTAAGCATAAGAAACATTTAATTACCCTTAAAAATACAAAAGTATACTTAAAAATAATCATCTAAAATAATTTAACATCAGTTAATAATTTCAAAGAAAAAGAGTCATATTACATAAACCAATAAAATTAACACTACAGTAAGCAAACTCAAACATAATGAAATATAAAATACTTCATTATGTTCATATATACTATATATATATATATATATATATATATATATATATATATATGTGTGTGTGTGTGTGTGTGTGTGTGTGTGTGTGTGTGTGTGTGTGTGTGTGTGTGTGGAACAATTGACTGGTTGCTTCTGGAATTTAGCAGCAATTTTGGCAACATCTACAAATAGTTTTTCTGAACGTGGAAGGATGTTCAGATTTAATCATCTTCTACTGTATTTGATTCGTTCTCATGCTTTTTCAAGATTTTTTCATGACTTAAAAAATAGTATCCATTGGTTTTCAGCGAGTGAATATTTCTTTCGAATTTAAATTACTTATTAAAGTTAATTTCTAGTAATTGCTCAGATTTGAATGAATTTAATCATATTTGTACCTTCATGCACGTGATGGTGGCATATGCAAATATATTGTTGTTTTGGGTTTTTTTCATTTTAATAATATTTTTTGTTTCATAATTATATTGGCCTTTATCTTTAGGATTTATCTACGCATCTGATGTGCTTTTCTTCAATTAATGTTTAAAAATTTTGAGTTTTCTTTGAGATTTCTTTCAATTATAATTTTAATTTTTATAACCTTTTTCAATAATATATTTAGGTTGAGAAGATAGTTTGATCAATAATTCTGGAATAACAGCCTTTGAAGCAGTCTAAAAGCCAGTTACAAATTCTTAAACATATTATTTCATTTTTGTTTATCTTCAAAATTTTTTTTTAAATCCTTTCATGACAAGAGATTTTTCATATTTCCTGCTTTCGTCTATGTATTTTTTCATTTAATTTAAATTATTTCAAATTTGTATTTTTCTTTTATAAACTATATTTGTTTAATGTATTATCATTCACTTTTCAGCTTCGAATTTTATCTTACTATTTTGGATTTGGTTTTAATCTTATTGTTTAATGGTTTTATATATGGGATTCTTTTATAATATTAACATTTGAAGCTAATTTTTTTGTTTATTACTTCATCTTAAGTTTCAGTTGTTTCTCTTCTGTTACGTCTCGTGGGCAATCTCTTCCGAATGGTTCATATAGTGTTGTTTTCTCTCTTAGCTACTTTGCTCTTCCGAGGAGATAAGACATGAACCGCTTTTTCGCTCCTTTCCTGTAGGATTCCTTGAACACCTTCATTTTCCATTAACGCCCTTAGATGGCAATAAGAGATAATCTTTATAGTAAATCTATTGGCCCAGTGTAATGAGAATGGGAAGATAATTTTAACCCTACATATGTTTATTAATCATTAGAAATTTAACTAAATGATTCTGCATATACATAAAATTCACATTATACAATGCGTTTTTTTGAATGTAAATATAATTTGAATAAATTGAATTTCTAATATTTTGTATTTTAAAGAATACTCTTGAAATAAGACATCAAGTTTAAATAAACTAAAAAAGTAATAAGATTTGAATAATTTCAATGTTATTTAGACTGATAAATTGGAACCCTGCAATCATCGGCCAATGTATCCTCACTCTCGAGAAATTCGTCATCAGAAGAGCTTTGAGTAGCCTCCGTAATGTCCATTAAGATGAACACGGGCCCCTGCACTTCCGGAAAAGATGAACATAGGTTTCCAAGACCTCATCCTATACTCACTCCGCGTCACAGACTATGTCAAATATGAAAGGGGTGTGAAGCGTCCAACATTATGCCTGCCAGACCAGTACACCGCCATAATTAATCAATTTCAGGACATTGGAGGAGGTAAGTAGGCAAGTCCTCTTGGCTCTTCCATATGAAAGTAAAGATATAGTTACAGCACTATTAATAATTTGATATAGAAAAATAAAAATACATTATAAGCTCCTTAATAGAAATATATTGTGAAGCATATTATCAGACCACGAGGACCAGTGTTGTTTTGCCGACGTTGAGATACGAGACGAGTGTGTTTTTCAATGCAATTTCAGACTTCAGCATTCTGTCTAGCAAATAACGCCCCATCTAATTAAGCAACAGAAAGCAAGACTTCTTTTCTGAGATAGATAAGTATATCATCTAGAAAGCTCGTTAACAGCGTACACATGGTTGGAAACGCTGAGTTTGTTCGCCACGAATACTATCACGAATCAGGTGGTTTAGAGTGAATTTGTTCTGTGTAAGAAATTCTTAATTCTATTACACTGTAATTTTTATTAAGGATGGATGGATGGCCAGTCTGATAAAATACAAATCGTGATAACAAAGCTAAATATTCATTTTCAAGTTCAGTACTTGATTTTGAAACAACAGGGAGTGACATTGAGTTGTAGATGAGTTTCCTCCAACTGACTAAAAAACAAAGAAACAATTGGTGAACATGATGAAAAGTAAAGGAAAATGTAAAATTAAATTGAGACTGTTTTCTAACGTATAATTATTTTATTGGGAAAAAGCTTCAGGACCTAAGCCGTTTTGTTGTAATTCTACAACGAAGTTCTAAGACAACAGTATTTTAAAAAAACGATCACAATATCGTGGACACGATGAAAAGTCCGAGACACAAGATAAACCTGTCTATATTAAATAAAATTAACAAATAATAAAAAAAAGCGCGGCATTCTTTTCTCCCTGTCAGCTTGAAAATAGTAAAATGGCTATCGAGGCTTTATTTCGAGTAAATTATAGAATTTCAAAATCTGGGCATGTACATAAATGATTGAAAAATTCAACTGAACCATGTGCAAAAGGTATTTATACAGTCATGCTTGGAGAAAAGAGTCATAAAAGCATTTAGACGTGGTTCCTTGTAAAACACCATACTGTCGCGTAGAATTATGGTTTGATTAAATGAGAAGGAGGCAAGTTTAAGCAAGATAAATGTGCGGCTATTTTGCGATCCTGAGAATTTGGTGTGTAGTAAATGCTGCAGCATTGCTAGTCTGCATTAGGTAAGCCCTTTGATCGATTTCCTTTTAAGGTTTACTACTTTCAATGTGAAAACCTTTTTTAACCCTTCGAAACCGGAGAGAAAAAAAGCGTTTCTCTGAACCGCGGCTTGTCTGATGTCACCTGGTGAAAGATTTTGATATTAGCCTTTATTCGAGAAAAAATTCCTCTTAAAATCTGGTTATTGCTTCTTAAATATCTTTTGGTTTTCACTTATTACTTAAAAATCATAAACTTGATATATACGAAAGAAAAAAGGGAAATATTTAGTCGAAAATGTATATTAATACAAAGATAGACAAAAATCATATCTCATAGAAATGTCAAAGTACTTTTATTTGTTACACAAATTTCCAATGTAATGATGTACCATTACATGGAATATTAAGATATAAAAATAATCTTATTTTGCTTTGTATGGGTATAATTATAAAAAATCTTCAATGCATAGTGCCCACTTCACATGTGTTCACACATATTTTGGACGGTTTAACAATAAGTTTTTTGAATAGGGACATCTTCTTCTTCCCTGTTTTTTTAATTTAGTCGTTTGTGTACAAATTTGATTATTTTCGTTAACATCACTAATAGATCATTCATTAGTTCGCAAAAATCAGTATGAGATAATTACTCTTTTCGCTAGGCTGCCAAGTAAGAATAAAACCGACCAATAAGACAAGACTGCTGAGAGCATCTGGTATCAAAGCCCTAACCATAAAGATCCATAAAATTCTCCTTCAGAACTTCTAAAACACAGCAAGAAAGTAAAAAGTACGAAATGCAAGTGCCCTTTTAATCATGTCATTTCTTTTAAGACAGCTGCAAAAGAGCTTTTAACAATTAATCCCTCCTGGTAGATAAAGTGAAATCAGTCCTATATCACTAAGGTCAACACTCCAAATAACTATCAATATAGATTTCGGTATTGTAACATCATAAATGCCATTAAAAAAATCAAATAAAACGTTCTCACTCGAGGGATCTCTATTGATATGTTAGGCGTAGAAGAACCACTTGGAGCGTATCAAATGTGATCGCTGGGAGTGAACAGGAATCAAACTGTGAAACAATTTTCGAGAAATGATCAATGATTATTTTTTTTAAAAAAGATATAAACTGTCTAAGTGTAGGTGTGCTTCACAGATGGAGAAAATAAGACAGGAAAATATTCTGATCTTGAGGCGCGGGTAAAGAGTAACGAAAACATCGAATGGACTCATTTCTGTATTCATAGTTAGGCCGCTTTTGGTATGCAACACATTCCTTTAAAGATATATACTATTCAAGAGGTGCTAGAATATAAATTTTGTAAAATCACGTGCTACAAAATATTCGTTTATTCATGCGTTGTAGACTTTGCGTATCACGTTTCTATACTACTCCACAGAAGCAAAAGATGTAATTTGAGATCTTAATTTTGACACCTTGTTTGAATTAAAGTTTGGTTCTCACTCTTATTGATCAACTCATTTCTTTTTTCCTCTTCTATAATCAATACTTCTTTATAAAAGCTTTCATTTTAGCTGGCATCTTTTGCAAATTATATGAATTAAATCTGTCATTATAAGGAGACGTGCATGATAAAAGAATAAAGCCAAATGCTAAAAAAATCATCATTTGGATCTAATGTATTATGAATGTGTACTAATGTTTTCATCTTCTCAACAGACGTTTTATCAAAAACTCAATTAATTTTATAAAATGTTAAAAGAAATATGTAACCATTGGAAACATCATCAATTAACTTTTTTTTGAATAATGTTTTCCAATTAGACGCAATAAATGCATTTCAAAAAAAACTGGATACGTAAATCTGTTTAAGGAGATAGATCGGAGACTTCTCAAACTTTTACTTAAAAAGAAAAACTCATATCAGTTTCAGTTCCTCTAAACACTATTTTTAATTTACTATTTAATTGGTTTTCTAGTTCTTTGTTACAAATGGATGGTTTTATTGAAAAAAAAGAAGCAATTAAACTTTTCCTTTTGCACAATATATATATATATATATATATATATATATATATATATATATATATATATATATATATATATATATATATATATATATATATATATGAGAAAAGAATTTTCAATATATATTAACCAGAAGAAAGGTAAATGAAGAATATAATTTAAAACTCAAACTGTCAGGCATTGAATCAAACATTGGATTTGTTCCTTCAGACAGCCACAAATATCTTATTTAGAGGATTTTTTTTCAGGTGCTTATATTAAAATTATTAACCAGTTGGTTTGATGATTAATACTTCAAATATAGTTAAATTTTTTAAAAAAAAAAACACAAATTTAAAATTGATTAATTCCGAACAGAATGTATCTATAAGTGCATTCCAAAATAGTTTTGATGTAGATATTTTTTATACATGGCAAGACAACTAAAACAGATTTATTAAAAGAATGAGGGATAATTCTAATTAATTATAAGTAATATTTAATGCTTTTTTAAAAGTCCTTTAAAACGTTTAATTCCAGTTATTATTAATCTTTGTCTTTTACTTTTCAAAAACATTATTTTGATGGAATGGAACTTTTAAGAAAACTGTTATATAATTATCTTTAAATATGGAAATTAATTTTTTACCAATATATATATATAAATATATATATATATATATAAATAATCTGAAATAAAATTATTCTTCAAGAAATGTTTTTAATTTTTCTTAATTAAAGAACTTGATTAAATAAAGAATTAATTTGCGAACAGGAAGTTTCCATTCAGTGTAATTACTTTTTGTAAAAAAACAGCAATAAGAAAATTAATTTTTCATATTTTCCCTCATTTGTGAAATTAAAAATTTACTTTCTGAAGATCACACACACACACAGATTTTCAAAATTTAGAAAAAGGCTATTTTATTCGTCTTAAAATAAATTTCATTCCTCCATCTTAAGATACTAAACAATATTATAATTATTAAATTTATGCTTTTTAATACTGATGCAGGATTTAACATTTTAAGAAGTAGAAAGTTATTGTTAAATTATCCAAAATCAAGTGTATTTTCAAATATTTCCGAAATCAATGTTGTATAATATATATGCTCCAAGAATTAAATGTTATTTATAGTTAAAAAAGAATAACTCATAATATATTCAAATTGTTAGCTCAACGTGTTTCAATTATAAAATGTGGACTAGAATTTTAATTGGAATTCTGTGTGACATCTAATATCAAATTTCAGAATTCCCTTTTTTGTTTCTTCGTATAGTAATGCTATAACGTTTTCATGATTTTCGATTAATGACATACTGAAATCTTAATTCCTATAAGGAAATAATTCCAATATACACACTATAACAAAGAAAACGACGCACCAAGAAGGAGTTGCCCTATTGTAAAGGAATTTCGTATGCGAAGATATTTGAATCGAACATGCAAATGATTAAAATTTGGTGTTGGATGAATGAATAGCTGGAACTAAAACGCATCGGAAATGTGCACTCAGCAGGAGAATATAAGAAGCGATTCTCAATGCTATGGTCAACTTTTCTGTTTCATTGCAATTTAGGATACCTTTCAGGTTAGGATACTGAAGGATATTGCAATTTAGGATACTGAAAAAATGCTTCACTGTAAGATTCGAGCTCATTACGAACAACTGTCAGAGTTTGAAAGAGGTCTTATCATTGGATTTTAAAAGGTAGGTTGGGCAAATTGGAGAATCCCTCGTCATACGGGTCGAAGAGATTAGGAAACGCTGGCAAAAATGGGTGGACAATAGCAAATTTCAACGTCAGGATAGTAGCGATCGACCTAGGGCCACAGCAGATCGGGGGGGGGGACAGAGTGGTGTTAGATCAGCAGTCACAGCACCTGATTAATCTTTATCAACCATCAGGCGTGTGACCCGCACTCAAGCATCCACCATGACCATTCCTAGACGGTTGATAGAGAGAAATCTACCGACCGATACAACCCTGATCGCTTAAGCCTGCTGGTAACTCCTTATTGCGTTTTTCACTTTTTTGGGGGGGGGGGTGTTTTGTTACAAAGTGTATATCTTAATAGAAGGAAGAGATTGCCATACTTTTTTGTTGTTATAGCAAGATTAAAACTTGAAGTAGCATGGCTTTAGCGCTGAATAATGTATAAGTATTAACCCTATAACACTAGCGTTTTCATATTTGTCGCTGTCACTAGAGATACGTAAAATTTTCTTGCTCATGTAAAATTCGTTTTATTTGTTTATATTACATTAATGTTGTTCCTGAAATATGATGAAAGTGGCTTGCCTTTTAAATTTAACATAATCTACGCAACTGAAAAATAAATTTCAGTAAAAATAATTATATAATAATTAGTTACCAATACAATTATATGTCTGTACAGAGGGACGTGACTTTTGCTGCCCTCCACATGGAGCTTTTCCACGACAGGTTTGAATTTTCTCTATAGCTGAAACCAAGAAAAAAAGTTACGTCAAACATATTTTTTTTTGACAAACAGTTATCTTGTGAAGCTGAAGTTAATATTAATATAATTAAACAAGTCATTCGAACAATCTTAATTCCATTATTTGGGCTATCTGTATTTGCATAACTGCTAGGTTTATTTCTACGTTTGTGAGAGTATTTCTTTCTTTACAACATCGGAAATAAAACAAATAACGACAATCAATTTGTCCTTAGCAAATCGATCATCAGCAATTGGACCTGGTCTAATATAAGCAATACTTTTTGCTCCAGTTTTCTATTCAGTGTTAACATTACTTTTCGTATACCACTCACAACCCTTTATATTTTTTATTAAGTCAGCATGCCAAAATGTAATATGCATTTGTTTATTTGTATCTTGAATATTTGTAGCCTTTCTATTTTTCTTTTGAACTTATAATTCAATTTTCTTATTTTACTTGTTTCCATATCATAACTGCACTCTAGTTCTTGTATCGGGGAATGAATCACTAAATCAGTATCAATTTCTGTTTTATCATCAGGAATATAATCGGGATCAGCATCATGTCATTCAACTAACTTCATCAAATTCAACATTATCACCACTTTCACTATCTTCAGATTCAAAAATCAATTCTCGAATTTCTTCATCGTTAAGTATTTGCGTCATTTGCCCATTTCTTCAACACAGTATGTAATAAGAATTGAAACACTTTAATATACGCCATTGACAAATTTAAAAATAAGGACTCTATCACTAAGACTGCGTTAAAATTACGTGTTTAAAAAATCATGTATTACCATCGACATGTAAAATTCACTTGGTGAGTTTAGTTCATGAAGCTAGACAAATGAATTGTAGACTTTAACATCAAACCACTTGGCATCCAGGCTGGTAAGTGACGCCTCGAAGCACTTAAAATCAAAAATGTATATCGATGAAACTGAAAGGCCAGAAAAAAAAAACCAATAAAGGAAGATTTCACGTAAAATTTACGTACACTAGTGCTCTAGGTTTAACAATGTGCATCTTAAAACTGTTTTTTTTAAAAAATCGCCTTAGATCTTATAAAATTTAAGTTTAAAGGGGGTTTATAGCTTTCAATGTCAAAAAGCAGAGTTTGTGTGTGTATGCGCTGTAGCGGACAAATAACGAAACACAAGAATTAGAAATTTAGTTCAAAGAATCTATTGATATTCACAATGAGCCTCTTAAAACCATTGTTTTTCCCATATTCTCCTGAGAATTCTTAAAATTGTAGCTTTAATTTCATAATCTATCTTCTTCAGATAATTTGTTTGATTTAGGTTCAGCAATACGTAACTG
>BMAW01125554.1:81043-111961 GCA_019974015.1 Nephila pilipes | reverse complement strand
TGGTGTACTTCGTTCAGTTACGTATTGCTGACTTTCTGTTTCATAAACATATTCGTATAATCATTTAAAGAATCCTGATTGATTATACGCTTTTGTTATTGAGCACTTTGAGCTTTCATCATATACATTTGCCCCATTTTAACTATTTAAATTATTGCTATATGGGACATATCTAATAAATCAATGTCAAATATATAAAGCATATATATATATATGTATATAATATATATATATATATGATGATATATGTATATTATGATATGATATATATGTATATATGATATATATATATAAACATATATACTGCTGTTTGTAGAAAACAACACCATGAAGAATCATCAGAATCAATGAAATTTAATCTGCAGAAACGACTTGTACTGATACAAATAAATGAAATTTTCAAAACAAAGAAACAAATTAAGCGTCAAAATCAGTATTTGGTGCAGCCACCATGCGCTGCAATAAGTGCTGCTATACGACTTGTGTGGAGTCAAACAGATGTTGAATATCTGCTTGAGGAGAATTCCATATCGCTTTGTATGCACAAGCAAAGTTCGTCTTTGGAAACTGCAGGTTATGGATCACAGGCAGGCGCCATATCCACGTGCTCAATGGCGACCTTGTATCCGGTGGAACAGCAGGCCAAGAAGAGTTGCGTGGTTTTGGTGGCTTTGAATGAAAGTCTCAGGTAGTCCACAGCATGGCAACGCTGTGGGCGTGCATTATCCTGTGAAGATAGCTCAGGGATGCCTTGGAAGGAACGACTTCGGGCTGTAGCACTTCATGGACGTACCTGTTGTATTGGTGCCTCAATTCATCAAATTGGATCGTCCATTAAAATCGCACTGAACCATAACTCCGAATTGTTGACCTTTATGTCGTTTCAATAATACACTCAGGAGGCGGCGTTGACCGGCATAACGTCTGGCACGGTGCAGCCGTAATCATGGGTCACAAAGGTGAGCGTGATTCGTCTGAAAGACAACTTGGTGCCAATCAGCTCGCCTGTCTCTGGCCAACAAGAGCCCGCTGCCATTGCAGCCGTCGATGATTCGCCGTGAGGAGATCGCAACATAAGAGCACCCTTGCACAATCCACGGCGCAGGCAGACGACGACGAATGACGAAGCGAGCAATTGTACCTGGCAACAGACCAACGTGCTGCCAGCTGCCTGGAAGCTGTGCGATCATTGTTCACCGGCTGCGAACCGGGTGTCGATCATCGCGCATTCGGCGTCGCCTTCTGTCGTCCAGTGCCTGTTTTCGAAGGTTGTTCGGTGCTCGTCGATCCTGCTTTGACTCGCATCACTGTGGAACTGTTCGCTGCATACGAGCTGCTATTGCGCGATGAGGAAAATCCTCCTTCTCGAAGGCCGATTGTCCTCCCTCGTTCCTGAACTCCGTAGTTGCTTGGATTTCTTATTGTCTTCCGTCGTGGAGGCATGGAGTCTCACTAAACGTTGCCACTAACAAATAATCATGAACTTTTTCAACGTCCCGCTGGCATGTTATACGCTTTCAGCATCAATTCAGGGGCGCTGCGCGCCGCTCTGCCTGCTAAGAAACTTTATTAATTTGCATAATATCCTATAATTGACATTTGCTGCGAATTTCCATTTGATTCTGATGATTCCTTCATGGTGTTGCATTTTCTACAAACAGCGTTTATATATATGTATATGCATATATGTGTGTATGTACATATGTATATTCTTATATACCTCTCTCTTTTATATATATACTCATATATAACATATATATATATGAGCATATGTAGCTCATATACAATTTATTCTTTAGTAAATGAGACACCTTGTGTCTTAATGCTATTTAATTAATTCATTTCTTTAATCATTTTATTACTCTATTGAATATATGAGTAAACCAATGTGAAGTGCTTATAAGTATAATTTATATTCTTCATGTACAGTTCCTGTTTTGGAGTAAATGAGACCTTTTGTATCATGTGTATCTTCACATATAAATAGAACGTAAAATCTTCTTACCTCAATATCACCATGGCTATGGCGATCTCGCACAATTTGTCCGAATATTTCTTCTCGGTATTTGGTAGCATCGTCTTCGCGAATATATTAAAATACAACTGTATTCCCAGGCCGTCTGAGTCTAGGTTTATTTTACATTCAAGAAAGCTAACAAAATGTTACTATCATCCCGGGCACCAATTTGGTGAATTCCTTGCTCTCTTTATGAGCAAGTTTTTGGTAGCTGTACGCGACAGTATACAACACGCATTAGATGGACTGGTCATAGACACTGAATCTTTAATCATAAAAGTGTATAACAATTTATTGAGATTTACTTGATAAGAACCGAAGCATTGAAAAAGTTCCGTAATTTCGTCGAAACAGAATACAAAAGCTACTATTTCACTTAAAATTAAGATGGTTATCATTCTTTCCCGTTATTAACAGAATACTGGAAATATATCCAGTTCTTAGATTCTTATTCTTTATTGGAGGAGCATCTACCAATGTTAGTTATAAATTTTTACATGAAAATTATATAATTGAAGCGTATTTATGATTTCTTTATTTTCTAATGTATTATATTTTCAACAGCAAAATATAAAGCACGTACAAAGGAAACAATTGTCTCTCGGAAATAACAAAAATTATACATTCAGTTAACTCAGCTGAACTAAAAGAAAGGAGCAATAATTTCCCCCATTGAATGTAAAGTAGACTATCAAATAGAATCTAAACGAATAGAATCTAAAAAATTCAGTTATGAAACGAAAGTTTATTAACATTTATGAATGAGTAATTTAATATCTGAATAAATGAACCACTTCTTTTAAGTAATTTGAAATTTTAGATGTGATGTTAATGAAAAAGACCTTCTTGGGAAAATATTGAGCAACACCTTGAATAATTAATCAGAAGAGGACAGAAATTTAAAGAAACTCTTTCATTTGACCAGCTCCTAAGTTTAAATAATTTTCTTCAAAAATGTTGGGTTTTTTTTTCATTTTCAACTGATTTAAAATAAGTTAAATATTTTTCTCAAAGAAATGAATCATCAAAATTTAAAAAAAATGTTCATTGTTCTACTGAATTCTAGTTTATAATGCTAATTTTAAGAGACTTTCATGTTTATAAAATAAATATGGTCAGATGAACGAAACAGGTTGTTACTTGAGTCAGGGAAAACATTTGATTATGGTACAGTACAACTTTAAAAATATGAAATGTCAAAGCTTTCGAGAATTCTGCTTTAGTCAAAAACATATATTGAAAGAAATAAGAAGCTAAGTATGATTTTGATAAAAATAAAGAGCAAAATAGTAATGTTTTGTTTGTTTTTATAATTTTGTTTCATTTCTTCAAAAATTATATCTTGCGTTTCTTATGAAAAATTTATTGTTTTAGTCAACAAATAATATTTAAAATTTTCCTTGTTGTTTTTTATGCTATAACCTTAATATTTTTTTATAAAATGGTGAATGCGCTAATCCATACTCTTTATCGTATAAAGAGAGTTGGTGACCTTAAATATGTCCAGACTTCATTATTTTCGTCTTGGTGTGGATGTGAAGAAGGAAATACCTACTCATCATCGATTATGTTGATCTCATTCATCGATTATGGTTGTAAATAATGTGGCATGTTCGTACGAGCTATGTTAAGCGGATCTTTAAATCGAGCTGACAGTTGGTAACGTTCGATAAACAAGAATACGAAATATGACAAAAGAAATGGATTGAAAAATACAATTGAATGACCAATTGAAAATACTATAATAGAACGACCAATTGAAGATAATTCAAGATCTATAATTTAAATGTAAATTTTTTTTGTTTCAAGCTAAATTAATAAATGTGAATAGATTTTTCGTAGACCAAACTTTATTTTATTCAAATGAAGCACCACATTAATTAAGAAACATATTTTAATTAAGTAAGTAACAAATGTATGTAACTTATTTATAAAATGAATAGTAAAGCTTATATATTTGATGTAAATCGAAAAGAATGCAGATGGTTATGAATGAATAGAATAAGTCTTGTATTTCGTGTAAATTAAAAAATTCACGTAGTTTAAATAAATAGAAATATATGTATAGCTTAAGGAAATAGAAATATAAAATACACCTATCGAATACATATTTCAAGACTAATCACTTATTCAAACCTATACCACTTTACAAGTCAATTTTTTTCACTTTTAAAAAAGATAAAAGAACTCGAAAAAACAAGATATATTTTAAAACTAACTTCATGGGAGAATTTTGTGCTTTATACTGGATATGAATTGGCCATTGATCTAAAATAAGATCCGTTTTATTCTCAGGAAAAAGCTTTTATATTAAAATTTATGTAAATAGCGCATTCTTGAAAACATCAACTGTCTGTTTTTCCTTTATACATTTTTATAAAACCTTTTTATATATTTTATTTTCCACAATGAAGTTTAGCAAGGCATAGAGTTTGTAGCATGTTATGCTCTTATGGAATTCTTCCTTTGCATTAGAAAAGAATGTAATTTCAAGCACGCTTAAAATGACGTCCTCATTCTTCGCTTTCCCGTGAAAAACAAAATATTCTTTATGATACAAAGCATTTTTGGAAATGTAAAATATTCTCTGTTTATATAAGAAGCACAAGCGCATGTATTTCCTTCGACAAGAAAGTAAAAATCTCAAAACATTCTCTCTTTATTTTTTCCCCTTTTCATAACGGTCGAATAACTTCGAGTGGAAAACATTTAATGATTTATTCTTTGAATGAAACGCACTGATAAAACTAGTAGAAAAGATTTCTAAAAAGTGTTTTAATGACAAACGAGGACTTTAGTTCAAAAGAAACTTTTCTTCTTATTGTGGTAGATGCTTAGACCTTTCTCACCGAGAAATAAGAAGGAAGTACTGTTTTACTTTACACCTGGAAAAAACAAAGAATTTCATTCAGTTATGAAAAAATATGTCTAAATTCCAATTGTTTTGTTGCAGCCTCGAGGCAAAATCAAAACTGAGCTATATTTTCATTACAAATATTGAATAAAATTATTCATTTTCATTTCTAGTCATTTTTCGAAAGGTTGCTTAAGATATCTTCAAGAACTATTCATAAAGTAAAAAAGAATTAATAAGCTTACAAATTTCCCCTCCTCCCAAACGATTCACTTTCCACATAAAACGATATGCATTAGATATCTATACGATTTACATGGGATACATCATTTCCGTGAAAAGGCTCGTTTGAATTTGTTACAATAACTTTTATGTCTTAAGGGAACCAGGATATAAAAATAAATACAGAAAGTTTGATTAAATTCGATGTTTCTCAGTATTAGTTGATAAGAAATTAAGGGCAAAAATATTACTAGTTGGGTGGTTTTATTAACGGCGGACTACAAGCAACACGAGGACTCTGGCAACTGTTCTCGTAATTTTGAACCTAGGTCAAGTGACGAGGACGACACATAGCGGGCACCACTATTTCCTAATTTTTACATCAAAAAGAGGACTTTTAGCCCCTACAGACTTTAACGTGCATCAGTTACGGCTACACGGTGGGTCTTTTGTGGCATCAAGGCTCCAACCTATGACTACGAAAACCACCGGCCGCGAGTTCGCGAACATGACCACTAGTCTACTACGGCCACACCAGTTGGAATATCTGAATTATTGGGAAAAAGTTCAACTGTTAACCCTTAATTGTTTTCAGAAAAGATTTTAATTTGAGAAGATTTTAAATGACGGAATCCTTATGTAGTTATTAAGCATTATCAAAAGTGCCTTTCATTAATAACTGTATTCTCCTGTAATTGGATGTAATTTTGGAATTTCCATGTCACCCAGAGCAAAACTTAGAAGTAATACAAATTGTATCCACTCTACATAAGTAATTTTATGAATATATTCGATTTAAAAATTGTTGGAAAATTAAGAATACGCATTATATTGCGAGAACCAGACTACCTAATATTGAGACGTTGATGGAACTAGATCCTAAAACAAATAATGAAAGGGCGAATATAGAACACATTATACATCACTTTTCTAGAAGAGTTGAAGAAAATCGAATGTATACAATATCATTCTATTTTTGACCGAGGTTCAAAATTACGAGGTCCGTCACCAATAGCCCTCGTATTGCTTCTAGTGCGACGTTAATAAAAACTAAATTAAACAACAAAAAAAAACCATTGTATTCTTAACTATACTGGCTTGTAGAGTAATTAAATTAATTCAGTTTTTACACAGACACTACACTGCACTTTCAACTTTTCATATTTGGCTTACGAAATCTATTTTCTCTATTTAAATTGTGTTAAGCGAATCGAAATGACCGCACCCATTATTTAAAAAAAATAATTACGACGGCATTCACTGCAATAAATAGAGAGAAGGAATTATTAATAACTTTTCTGTATGTATTTTGGATCTGAATAATATGTACTCTATAACGTGACTGGCCTATCTTCTATATTTTTCCATGATATAAAGAAGAATTATTGAGAGGGATATATAATTTACTTAATAATGTTATTCCGTTTTCTAAAGATGAGAAAAATATGGACCTAATTACAAAACTGACTAGAACACATTAAGAGATTGTAGAATATTGATTTAAAACAAATAAATATTACATTACTCAATTAAAAATTTTATCGGAAAAAGACGATATTGCATTCATTTATATGATTTAAAATAACAGATGTAGTATTTGAAATTTGAAGTTTAAATCTCTTCTGCCCTCAGAGGTGCTGCTACTTCCTAGAGATTCATGAATCATGATTTTAGAACGATTCATAATAGTTCCATTTCTGGAAGATAGATTAAGTCAAATACAAAATAATATATAACCCTCTCGATATTATTATAGAAAAATAGTTTGTACAGGTTATATGACATGGAGAAAAGTCCCCCCCCCTTCTTTTACTTCAGGAATAATGATAATTACTTGTTTAATAAGCATACAGATGAATTAAATTGTGATCGTAGTATTTAATTAAGCCATTATCTCCATTGCTTCGTGCGGCGGGCATTCATGGGTTCATCTTGTTGAGTAGCCACTTAAGACTTGCTGAGTAGCGGAGTATTTAAAAGTTAAATCTGTCGGGACTCTAAGTTCTTAGGGGGGCATTGGATGCTTAAAGCATGTATCACCTTCAGTTGACTCGGATCAGAATGTCGCAAAATTCCAGGACCGCTAGATATTTAAAATACTATTTATATGACATGTATAAAGCATTGTAAAAAAATATCACCATGGCGCAAGGGCTAAAGTACCAATTTAATAGTAAATGTACCACTGAAAGTGATACGGATTGTCTCACAATATTTATAATGACTGGAAAACCGTGATGAAAAATAACTGTCGGGTATCCACTTGGATAATTGCAAGATGTCTTCTATTGGTCCAGAACGAAATCAGCTCGTCTGGGACGTCAACGGAGATAAATGAAGGCATGCAGGTCCAGGAGAGGAGTAGGGCAGTAGACGTAATCATCAGGACAACATACAGATAGGTATAGTAAATATTCCTAGTATCCTCTTCTGCTGCTGTATTGGAGCTGGTACATTTGTTACGAGAGTACTCTTCTGATAGTTACGCAAGTATAAATACTAATACTGCAGATGCGTTAGCAGAACTCTCGCAATTTGTATAAAAATAGTAGTTTTGAAATGCCACTTCGTGGAGGGTCACCGTAGTTCTTGTTGACGAGGTGTGAAAATTTGGCGAGGTATTTTTCTCGTCACTTGACCTAGGCTCAAAAATTACGAGGTCCATCGTCAATGTCCTCGTGTTGCTATTAGGGCGACGTGAATAAAACAAGTCAATAAGGAGTACATTTGTTTCGTGATCATCATTTTAATTGTTGTCGCATTATGAACTACTATCGTAGTACTTCAGGAAAAAGTAAATTATAGAAAATTAAAAAAAAAAAAAAAAAAACACAATTTAGTAATTCTCTAGGAATGTTATACACTTTTGGACTTAAAATTAATAATGTCCAATGACGTCCTTGCAATGACGCTGTCCAGGCGCGGATGGGCATTTCGCGTCGCTATGCCCACCTGATGCGAAAGCTCCTCTGCTCTGACACCATTGTGGGGGCGCAATATTTATATTGAACACCTAACTGGTAAAAACAGTATTAGTCCACCCCAACTTTCCTAGCCTATCTAACATCTTTCTCCACGGCTCCCTCATTTTAACTTTACTCTTTTTTAACTTCAAAATTTTTTATTGAAACTGAGTTTATTCATCTTTTCATTCATGTGTTTTTACCAGTTTTTATCTTGCTCGTTTATCAATTTTGACCACTTGCTAAATTTATCTTCTTTTTTTATGATGAACTCGGGAGTTGCTGTGCCGGTGTGGGGTTCCTTTATGCTCTTGGCCTTCCTGCTGACCTCTCCCGTTGCACCTCTTGAGCCGGCCGAGAAGTGATTCCCTGAATCGGAATTTTTCCTGTGTTCAAGTGCCTTCCTCCTTGGGCCTTTCTGATGTGATTCTCCCAGATTTTACCTTTTTCAAGTTTTGTCAAGTCTTATGCCTCTTCATGTTTTAAATCCTAGTTCCTCAGGTTTCAACTTCATGTGTTTTCATCAAGTTCCAAGTTTTCTCAAGTTTCATCTATCCCCATCAAGTTTTTCAAGTTTTATCAAGTTTTGAGCAATGAACTTTTACTGCTCTTTTATCATGAACATTTTACCTTGGATTTGTGCGTGGGGGTTGTCCCCCTTAAATTATGTTTCTAATGAAAACCTCAACTTGTATATTCAATTATTTTCTATTTGAAATCTTTATCTGTAATATTATTTTGCTGAATTAAAATTAAATTCCTATAAAGGTATAAAGGATTTATTAGTACGTAAACGAATCCTCATATCTTCTATAAGTTTCTTCAAATAATCTTTCACAAGAATAAACTATACGTATGAGTAGCTTTTTATAATTTCTTTGAAATATCATAATAAAATGCCTTCTATTTTTTTCCAGTTTTTATCTGAAATTCTAAAGTGTATTTTACTCATCCAATCTCTTTTATTAAAAACAATATTTATTAATGGAATGTTCGTAGAATATTTGCTCAGTATATTACAGCTTATTTTATATTTTTTTTTAGTTAGGATGATTTACTGAAATAATTTCACAAAGATTTTTGTTCAGTCTCATGACATATCTTTTCAGTGTGTCTAATTTGTCTGACATCAGCTGTCATTTATCTTGACTTCTTTTCTAGTGAGGTACCTTTTAATTTTTTCGAAAACAATTTCCCAATAAAAAAAAGATCAGAAATAGAGGAAGAAAACAACAGAAAGAAGCAACAAAAAAGCAACAAGGAAGAACACTTTTATGAAAAGATTTCATTCGAAGGGTTGAAACTTTGATTCCATCAAGAAGTGAACGAAAATAAAAATGTATAACTCTTATGTTTGAGAATTGAAAAAAAAAAATCTATAGTAAATTAATATATTTCATATTTTCATGTATATGATAACTTACTAGAGTTATAACTACAAGGTTGGAGTTTAGAGTGAATATCAGTCTTTCTTGTATTAACTATTGGATGAAATATAATTTTTTTCATTATCAGAGGGAACATCTCTCTCTCAGCGTCAGACGTATCAGAAATTGTCAGCTCTAATTAGAAGATTCAGTAACAATTTTTTTTGTTTTTGTTTTTACTTGCTTTTTTTATATAAAAAACCTCATTCAAAATTTTACCTGAAAATTTACATTTTTTTTTGTTTTTTTCAATTTTTTTTATTTTTCACAAATGCAAGGAGCTTAAACTTAATTTTTCCTTTTCAATCTGAATACAGGTAACCAAAGTTGATATAATTATCTTTACAATTGCTGTATAAATGGAAAAACTCTCTATATAGAAAAATGCTTCAATTAGCTAAATATTTGTAGATTCCATAAAGCTTTCTAAAACGTACATCAGAAACAAAATTAATGTGAGCTCGCAATAGCTTCACTCCTTAAATATTGTAAGTGTATTGAAGCACATGAAGAAGCTAGTGGCGTTAAGCTTAATTCAGACTCCCCTAGGTTCGAACAATGTCGGACAGATGTTTCTATCCAAAAATAGTTGTATATATATAAAAAATTGTCATGGAATTATCTCCCCTTTTACTTTATTCCTATATTTTTCTAAAAATATTATATTTATAAAATGAATTTTAATGTGTAGTTTTAGAAACCTGATAATTATCTGATATGTCCTTTTCGAGAATTCTGTAAATTTCTAATCGATTGCTTATTAACGTTGCGCTAGAAGCAATACAAGGGCTATTGGCCACGGACCTCGTAATTTTCAGCCACGGTGAAGTGCCGAGGATGACACCTGAGCAGCCACCACCCTATCCTAACTTCCCCACCCCGTCAGCTGGAAGATGTTCAGTCTCGACATGTTTAGTGTGCATCAGTCCCTTTATACTTCGGGTCTTTAGTAGCACCAGGACTTAAAATCACGACTCAACGAAAACAATGCCATCCGTGAATTTGCAACTACGACGAAGCTACCGTTGTCGAGTGCTTTGTAAAAGATGTTCTTAATGAGGGTTTTTCAAGGTTTTATTCCCTGAGCAAATATTAATTACAAATATCTTTAATAACTTAAGCAACTTTTACCTTTAGCCATTTGAAAACAAAAATATATCTTAGACGATACAGCATTTACGCCTTTTTTCGAAATCCTTTCTATCAATTCGGATTTCATTTCAAAAGGCCTAAAGGCGGGAAGAATTTCGATTCTTTCACTGAATTTAATCAAACTTCCTACTACGTCTTTGAAATAAAAAAAAAATGTTAAATTAAGAAAATTTAGCGAGAGATTCAAATTTTTCACAAATCAACACACGGATGGTAGCTTCGAAAAGTGAGAAATACATTAATTAAATTCGGAAGACGCAATGGCTTTTCGTTCTTTTCTATTTATTTCGAGATTTAATTTTAGAAATGTTTTAATTCAAGAGCAGCGATGTTTAAAGCGTACTTACAAATGTAATTTATAGCGGAATTACGAATGTTAAAGTAGCAAATGTATACTTTTATGAATATATGTATGGAGGTTTAATAATGATGTAAGTTTTCATGGTAGATTTTGATACTAATACCCGGAGTTAATATGTTTCTTCCTCCAAGAAATATATTTGGCATCAAAACTCATCGCCACGCCCAACAGGAGTTTTACGATGAATAAATAATATGCCGTCTGTTTCGATGTCAATTGGAGTGAATAAGTGGAATTTAATACTACTTTTCTCTGAAAGAAGAAGGAAAATTGAATAAAATTATCTCAAAATATTTTAAGTGAAATTGAAATGCTCTCAAGGCAGAAATATAGCATTTCTGAACAAATTAAATCCTAATTACTGGAAAAATTTTCCTCTTAAGTAATGATACAAATTTTATAAGAAACTTATTCAATTGTGCAACATATTTTGTATCAAAACATTTCATGATAATACAAGGGTCTTTCAATAAATCCTTAGAAAAAAAATAGAAAAACAAATTATTTTAGGTAGGTTTTCTTAAAATTTCTTTACACTTTTCCAAGCTCTTCCTTTTTAACGTCATCTAAAAAGTAAGAATTCGGAAGGTCCTCAAAATTTGCATCTGGGTGATAATCTGTTTGTTCGACGTGATCTGTTGGTCTCCAAGTAATTTTTTTAAGTTTGAAAATAAAAAAAAAATGCTGGGAGCCAAACCCAGGAATACGGTGGATATTGTAATATATCGAACTTTAATTCCATTATTTGGCTGCACATGCGTGCACCTTTACATTGTCTTGATGACTGAGGACTTTTTTTTTGCATATGAGGACGTTTTCCCTTTATTTCTCCGCTCACCGGTGCAACTATATTGACGCATAATACTTACCACTTATTTTTTTTCGTTTTCCCAAGAAATCGGTGTAGATGATTCTGCTTGCATCCCCCAAAAATGTGGCCATCACCTTGCTGGCCGATGTCACCATCTTTGCTTTCTTCGGAGCCCTTTTGACTTCAAACTCAACAGTTTTGACTGTTCCTTTGTCTCTGGAGTGTAATAATGTATTTAAGTTTCGTTTATGATAATGTATCGATGCAGGAATTCGTTAAGATTGTGACGAAAAAGTGACAATATAGCCTCAAAGTCGTTCGAACAAAATTGCGTTTATTTTCCACTGAGAGCAAAAGCTGGCATCCATTTTGCAGAGATTTTTTTCGTACCCAGTTTTTCATTCGAAATTGAAAATATTGAATTTTGAAATATTTTAGCTACCTTAACTATGTCGTGGATTCTTATTCGTCGATCACAAAATAATATGACGAGGATTTTTTCAATCATTCCGGGAGTAGTCACTTCTACTGCATGTCCTCAAGAACATTCCTCTATTGTAGATATACTACAATGTTTAAATTCTTTTACTCAATTGTAAACAGTTGCAAATACAGGAGCAGATATGCCAAGAATTTCAATCAACTCAGATTTGATCTCTTTCGGTGTTAAGCTTTTCAAGTATGTTTAATCATCTCTCGAATCTCTCTGTTTTCCATTTCTCTCAATAGAAACAAGTTTGTTGCATCAGTCGCCAATAAAAATGAAAACATGTGATGGAAATAACTGAGACATCTGTCTAGTGAGTCAGGATGCTTCACAAAAAACAAACAATTTTCGATGATGCGAGTGCCCTCTTTTGAACTTTCTAAGAACTTATTGAGTAATCCTCTTAGCTTTTGCTGCAGTCAAAAGATTAAGAAAGTGTGATATATAAGTGATTTTCTGTATGATACATGAATTAGATGTACGTATAAAAATTTAAGGTATTTCTTACGTTTTGTTTATCTTAGCTCTTAAGAGTATTCTGATTTTAGAATAATACATTTAAATACCCTATTTATTGGTAACTTTAGTATTTGGATTTTGTAAACAAATATAATTTGACTTACGTAACTCTCTAAGATATGAGTGTACACAAGAACTCAAGAAAGTCACCAAAGTATTTGCTCGCAATAAATATATAGTCGTAATCTTTATCTTAAGATTAAACACTAATAAATTAGTCTTGTATTCTGATATATGGTGGTCCTTTTTCTTAAATATCATAGATACACGCTTATTTAACTACTCTCATATATTCATAGTACAGTCATGAAAAGGACATCACAGAACAATAATGATGGCATAAAAGTTATATTAAATGAAAAGAAGATGAGTCAGGAGTATTCTACTTTTCTGATAAATTTTGCTCTTCAAATGCTGTTTAATCAACGTGGAATTGTGTAAATCATAAAACATTTTCATAGAGCAAAAATTAATTAGGTACCATATTTTTTAGAACTTCTTAATAATTTTATATATAAATCAGTAATAGTCCTTTTTCTAGATTTAATTTTAATTTAATGCATTGCGGGTGCCGAGTTGTACCATTCATTCGAATACCTAACATTCAGATCAAGGATAATTATACTTATAGTCATGATAATTACGTTTAACAAAAATGTTTTTGTGGAAGTTATAGAGATATTGTATAAAATTGTGTACCACTTTGAAAAAAAAACAAATTTTGGAATACAGAATTATGGCTCCCGTTCACCAGCCATTTTGATTTCGTGAATGTAATGTTAATCTTATGGAAGTTCTATTACCGTCCTTAAATATGCTATTTTATATATTTGAATTCAAAAATGTGCATCCGTAATAGCAAAAAATGCTGAAGGATTCTGAGGAATTATATTGTTTGTCCTATTTTTGCAAATATTTTGGAATTTTTTTTAAATACCAGAAAACACATAAGGGAATAATTTAAATAGTTGTAAAAGTATTCTTAAGAATCGGACAAAAAATGTAATCTGCAGAAACCTTGATTATTTTTCGTTCTTTAAGATGCACGTTTTTGCATTCAGATTGATAAAATAATAAATATCTGAGGATGGAAGGAGAGATTCTGTGATATTATCATTGCGTTGACGAAATCAAAACAGCAGGTAGACGGGTGCCTTAAAGAAAACTGAACAGTATTATTAAACAAAATAATACTTCAGGTGCAACTGAAAAAAATATCTCCTCCTCTCAAAATAAAAAAAAGAACTATATTCAAACACTCATTAAAAAGATCGATAATGGTAACATATTTTCTAAAAATTATACGAATGATACATGATAGATTTTTTCTTAAAATAGATGTATGACAGCTTTTGTAACTGTATTAGCAAAAGTAATTAAATAGTAATATTTCTTCAAAAATAGTGGAACAATATATACATCACTTATTTTTTGAGTACCAATATTATTACAATTTTCATAACGATTACAAGAAGAAAAAAAAATAACTTGTCTCATTTAATCATGTGCCCTTCAATATACAAACGCCGTGGTTGTATAATTCACACTATGATCAAATAAAATGGGGACAAATTTGACTTCATTAGATTCTGAAAATCATCATATTTTGATATGATGATATTTTCTATCTAGAAAAATCATATTCTTCTATAAATGCTCGGCATAAAATAAACTAATATAGACTGAGAAAACTTATGATGGAACTGTAATATATCATTAACATTCTATATGAATACTTTGAATCTCCATCCCGTACACTTTGAAGTTCATCACGTATATTGTATGAATACCAAGATTCATTAGGTATGAATATAAAAAAAATAGTGAAAATGTGTGTGTCTGTAGCATTCTTCCAAATTCTTATATTCATATGTTATCACCATCAGAATAATATTATATTTCGCCGCATTCAGTGTTAATATTAAAGTTATGGTTTGTTATAGACTTCCATAAATAATATTACCATATTTCAGTACAACTTATTCCTCTCAGCGGCTCTATGCATTTCACTTAAAAAAGTTCCCAACGACCCATTAATGCTTTCCATCAGACTGGTTGGGTTATCTCGAATTTCGCAATTCTTATGATGTTTATTGCGCAAATACTCGGACAATTGTAATTCTTCCATAGCCTTCATATTCCGAAAATGTCTCTATCTGAATAAATATAAAAAATAAGGTTTTATTTAAGATATTTTATTAAGTACAAAATTATGTAACAAATTATATCTGAAAAATCGTGCTCTAGCTTCAGAAATCTAAACTAATATAGATTTATATGTTTTTAACATATCTGCCATACACATTAATGAAACTTGGGACAATAAGTCGTATTAATCAAATCAATCATTAGCTGAATTCTTCCTTATTCAATAAAATTTTAGCTTATAATTATAAAGCTTATTTTAATAATCATTAGCTAATTTCAAGAACGCTTTACATACTGTGATATAAAATACAGCTAATATTACCTTACAAAATGACTAGAAACCATAACAACGTTTTAAAAAGGCTTTCTTAAAGTGCTTGAAAAAATTGAAGAACGGTGAAGAAAAAAAATCAGATTGGTGAAAAGTTAATAGAATTCTGAAGAAACAAAAAGAATTACGTTCTTACTAAAAACTATTATTGTTCATCACTCTATCTCGATGAGTTTTGGTTTTCGTCATGTATTATATATGATGAATGAAAATTATTATAAATTCTTAAAAACACACCTAGATTTCGCAATTTATTTCATTTAACATAGTTTTTTTGGTGCAAAGCTTGAAGAAAGATGTATGTTTTTGTGATATTGGCCTCTCTTTATACTCATCCATTAGATTATTTTTATTTATTTCCTACTCCCTATTGTTTTGTACTTCAAAATTTCTAACAAATAACTATAACTCTTATTACCTCTGAAAATAAATATGAATTACATTTTACCAAATAGACAAGAACGCACTCAGTATGATAACTTTATTTCAAGTTATTAGTTTTTTTAATAGAAATTTTTTATTCATTTAATGTTAATTATTAAAATAGAAGGATAGTGTAGTGTTCCCTGTAGTTTAAATTCCATTTCAATTACTTCCTTTGAATATAATATCTCATAATTGAAATTTTAATCTTTGGATAATTAATAATTGGTATTTTGCATAACTTGACATTTAGGTACAGCCCTCGGCATAAATAGATCGCTCATGTTACCCTGTCAAAAGAGTTTGGGGACAAATGACACAAATTATTCCTCCTAACATTATCTCTCTCTTTCAGACATTCTGATATTTATTGAAATTATTCATTCATTTATCCTAAACAACTTTTTTTATACAAATCTCCCTAATTTCTTATTAATTGTAACAAATGTAATATGTCATTGCTTCAGGTCTAACTCCTTCAAAATTTGTTCAGATGCAAATCGGTCGAATTTGTTCAACCTGATTCTTTTATTCTAGCAAGTAATTAGAAATAAATGGATTGCTTAAATTTGCACTTTTGAATTTAATTATCGCAACTGCATATTCTAATACTATATGTTTCCTTACTAAATGTATTCCCTTTTCTTCTTCCCACTTACTAGAAATTTAAGCAATCATAGCAATTAATTTGCAAATTTATAAATTTTTTCAAAATTGAATTTTTATATAAGAACCCAAACATATTTTAAAATAAAATAATTTATTCAGAGGGGTTTGAAATAATGTTTGTTTCAAATTGAAAAATTCTAACAATGATTTTATAAAGACTGTTTAAATTTCAAATCTTAAATAATATTGTTATGTAATAAAATATACTTTTGAAAACAAAGAAATGTAAATTCGCTGTTTTCAACGATGGATGCAAAAAAATTTAATATCAGAAGTTTACATTATTAAACTTTTTGTTAGTGCTATTGTTATATTTTTTATATTTTTTCTTAATAATATTCACTTCTGGAGAATTTAATAATTTCTTTTTGAATTTGTGCCACACTTATTTAGTACACACTTATTAAAATACAAAGCAAACACAGTTTGCTTTGAATTTTAAAATGTTTTTAATGTGAATTCCTCATTTTAACTTTATTTGCTACCTTTTTTTATGATTTTTCTATTTTCTATATAGTTACTCATTTTATTTAGAGATAGAAAGAAAATTATCTTTCTACAATATCTTTTAATTTCTTATTAGTGATTAAGATTGAAATAAAAATGAATAACATTGAAATATATATGTAAATAAAGGGAGAGCCATAGCAACTTGTTTGTTTAAAACTTAAACTAACAGTGTTCCACTAATTATTTACAGTGAGTATACGAGAGATATATTGTTCACACGTGTCTGAAAAATTAACAAAAAAATATTGAAATTATTCAAAAAATTAAAATATTCCCAAATGTGATTAAAAATACTAGATTATTTGCATAATTTTGTGATTGGTGAGCGTTAATTACAAACATTTACATAAATGTCATCCCTGTCGAGCTAGTATGTTTATACGAGGTCTATTCAGAAAGTAAGGAACGTTTTGGAATTAAAAAGAAACTAAGTACAAGAAAAAAAAAGTATTATATACATCAGAAAGAACGACTAAAATTCTACTTTTCTTCATAGTCACCAAACAAATTGAGGCACTTATCACATCGGTGGAGAAGCTTTGAAATTCCTTCGTCAAAGAATTCTGCCGCCTTCTATCTCAGCCACTCAGTGATGCGCACACGCTGCTCCTTGTCTTCAAGTGCTGTGTTGCGATCCAGTAATGAATCACCATGTCTGTCGTAGGCCCCCAGAAATGTCAAAGCTG
Organism: Nephila pilipes; assembly: GCA_019974015.1. NCBI lineage: Eukaryota > Metazoa > Arthropoda > Arachnida > Araneae > Nephilidae > Nephila > Nephila pilipes. Next base: position 94,381 of record BMAW01125554.1, on the reverse strand, counting down.
CCCCCATTCGTTGACCTTTATGATGGTCTATAAGCAATTTCGGCACCCATCTTGCACAAAATTTGCAGTAGCCTAGCTTTTGTGTGACAATTTAAACAACAAACCCGTGAAACTTAAGGGAAACTAAGCGAAAGCTCCGTTATTGTGAAACGGCGGTTTTCTCGAATCTTTTCATCAACTTTAGCGACCAGTTTGTCAGTCACAATGCTAGGGCGTCCACTCTTCTCTTCATCGTGAACGTTAGTTCGGCCATTTTTAAACTGAATGCACCATTTCCGGATTGAACTTTCATTTATTACGTTGTTTCCGTACACTTCACACCCTTGCCGATAAATTTCCATAGGTTTTAGGTTGTTTGCCAACAAAAACCGTATCACAGACTGCACCTCACAATTGGCGGGATTTTCAATTGCAGCGCGCATTTTAAATTTGAATATCGAAAAAACGGGCAGCGTGGAAATGTTCCCGTTGTGATGGCTGGATACCGACTGAGATGCCGAGCACGCAGATACCAAAATATACACGATCGGCGCACGCCTAGAGTCGTCAGACGGAAATATTCGTTACTTTCTGAATAGCCCTCGTAAAAGCTTATTTGAAAATCAGCTTTAGTTAGTTAGGATTTAAAATTGGCCTCCATTAAAGGCATACCGGACTCTACTAGAGCTACGATTGTGATTCTGCGCAACGATTTATTTAATCAATAAATTATTGCCAAAAATGTGAATTGCTCTTTGCAGGGGCAGTAAGAAAAAGTTAAAAAAGTTATTCTAAAAATTAAAACGTTGTAAACTAACTGTGAAAACAGTGGTCATAAGCAAAAAGACTCTCTACGTCAGTTTTGAATGCTGAAACTTACGGTGAGGAAAAACCGCTTATGAATTTGAGATTCATGATTAGAAACACGGCGAGAACAAGGAACGGATATCTTAACATCTACTTCATAACTATTATTTTGATGTATTTTATAACTACGTCAGTATTATTTTGATATATGTTTTATTTTGATCTGACATCACTGAGAATTTCAAGAACTTGATTTTAAATCACGCATGCCCAAGGTAAAACCATTGCTTATTTGCAAGGAAAAAGAGAATCGAAGTGCAGTGGTACAAAGACAGATAGCTATTGAATATTCAGAACTGAAATATTGTTCTTTATAATGATGAATAGATGTAATATTTTTCTCATTATCGTCAGGGAGTCCGAGTTTGGCGTTGCAAACATAAAGGTTCGACTACAGATTTCTAGAAACTCTCAGAGAAGTTTAATATCTCTATCTTGCTTTCAGGTGCATGATTATTAAGGAAAGCTCCGTATTCGGACAGGATGAGTAAATTCCAAGGCATACTAGGAAGCACATGAACATTTTATGATTCAATAATCAGAATTTCTATTTGAGAATGACTTTATTTTCCAGCCATGTTCTGCAGCTTTCCAAGCGTTATAGATCATCACAGTTTGGCTTAAGAGTACTACAAACTACTTCCTATGCAATCCAATTCACCCTATTTAAATATGATGAATGATAAGTGGGGCTAAGAGTGGAGTAACACTTTCAGAATTTAGTTCCAATGAACAAAAATAAACCCTCGTCGAAAGTGTGAAATTTGTTTGAACTACTATTGGTAAATATGACAGCGAAACATTAAAATATAGTATGTCATATCGTGTACAAAATGTTATGAAAGGAAAAGATGATACTAGATATACGCAATATTTTTCGTTTAAATGAATTGAACTATTTTTGCATGTTATCTAATTTTTTGAACTACTGTTGCAATTATTCTAACTTTTTAAGATTTTAGAGAAATCGCATTGTAAAACATTTTGCAATATCATGCTAATTTTTTCATGTTATGTGTCTCTACAAAATATGTAAAATATGGTACGAGATCTCAAATTCTGAAGCTACCGAATAAATGCAAATATCAAATATTTTTCAATTCTACCGAAATAAATGAAAATATCAATTATTTGTCATTTCTACCGAAATAAATGCAAATATCGAATATTTTTATGATTTATTTTTCATTATACTAATATATTGAATTGGAGTTGTATAATATAAATCAATTGTGAGTATACTCAAAAAAATTATTTTGGTCTAATTTACCAGAAACAAGAACATAAATGCTGTAAATTTATTTATTCTTATTATGTCGTTTTATATATTATAAGAGTGATTTAATTATATTTCAACGATTCATTTAATTATTCAGTTAAATCTATAAGCATGAAGTTTTTTGGTCTTGATACTTTATATTCTAAAAAATCCAGGAATACGGAAGCAATTGATTAAGTATGAAGCTAAACATTTTCTCTACTAAGTATATCTTACCTTTTATTTACTGCATTCATCTTTCTTCTAAAAGAAGTGGCAAGATACTTTACGGGTCTTCTAAAATTTTTTATTAGTTACTTAAAAATGTTATTAACATTGACAATCTGCTACCTCAATAGTAAGATTAATCTAAATCCATTGTAAGTTTAATCTAAATCTCACATTTAAATTAACAAGAGATTCAGTTAGCTTCATTGAAATGAAAATTTAGATGATCCATTCCTAGAAATAATTACTAAATTATTGAATTATTCAATTACTCTGGAATGAATCAAATAATTGAGTTCACAAAATTGAATATTTGATATTGAAATGGTCATTGGAAATACAATAGTTGTTCCCAACTTTATTCATTTAGAAAATTAAACAATTAAAAGTAATAAATTGGCATTATGGGATTTATCTAAATATGTAATGTAATCTAAATATTAAGAGATTTATGTTTAATTACTATAATATTTTTTAGTTATGTGAATGAGCCTAAATATAAGTATTTTTAATATAGTTCCTATGTTTATAAAAATGCATTTTAAATTCTATTTTAAAATTTTGCTTCGTGTTTTTTGGTTCATATTTCATCACACATTACTTCATTCTAATTATTATCGAAAATTCATTGTTTCCATTCATAAAATTTCCTCTTAATAAAAACTTTATAACTTAGTTTTATTTCATTTTTGTAGTTATTTTTGTGTGTGATATCAATACATTTCAGGTTTTAAATAGAAATATTGTTAACTCTAAATACTAATTGCCTGTCTCACAAAATTACATAATTAATAGTCAAACAGGCATTTTTCTTCAATGCAAATATTATATCTTAAAAACTAACTTTTATTTCTCTATCTGCTTAATAAGAGCATACATTTTTACTTACATTTATTTTAATGTAACAATATTAATTTTAATTTTTTCTAATTACAATTTTTCAATTGTTTACCTTTAAATTCATTCGATATTATAGCAATTTAATTGAATAATTAATTAAGAAAAATTATTTCCCTCAAAGTAAGATTTTATTAAATGCTTTAAGTTAATTGTAAATTTTACTATGTATTAAACATCCAAAATAAATTGCCTAATTCCTAAGCAGAATATATATATATGCATATATAATGCATATATAATGTCCTAAGCTGTATGGACGAGTAAAGAAACAGGGAAATAAAGTCATGACTGTACTGAAGACAACATTTCTGAATAAAGTCTGTTTATATCTTTTGATGAGAGAGAGAGAGAGAGGCAACAAATAAAAGAAAGAGGATTGATTACTTGGTGAAAATGAAGAATGCTAGAAGAGTAGCTTCACCGTCTTGGCGACTGCGGATGGGAGAGAAATTTACCTTGCTTCCAATTTACGTACCGGGATTTTCTTTACATCAAATGATGTTATATGGTATTGGATGAAGGGATTCTCAGAGAATTCTATTGGAGACGAAGAGCCTGTACCAACAGCTCGGCTATCTTGGGAAAGTATGTATATATATATATATATATATATATATATATATATATATATATATATATATATATATATATATATATATATATATATATATATATATATATATATATATATATATATATATATTATATATATATATATATGTATATATATATATATATATATATATGTTATATATATATATATATATATAATAACTATATATATATATATATAACACATATATATATATATACATATATATGTATATAATAATATACAACTATATAACATATATATATATATATAGCATATATGTAATATGCCTGCTCTGCTGTATATATAGCATGTAACATATATGTATATATACTTTATGTAACCATATGTAATAGCCAGCAACATAGCATAATATAATATATATGTAACATGCTCATATGTATAACATGTATATGTATATATAACATATATATAATATAACATATGTATATATATGTAACGTAACAATATATATATGTATAGCACGTAATAATAGCAATACGTAACCATGTATGTTTATGTAATAATATGTAATAATAACAATAATAATAATAATATATAATATTAGCACAATATATAATAATATAATCTTGTAAAGATGTCTCTATCACAGCACGCATGGCTTTTGTTATTGTTTGGTAGCGCATTGTTTTCAAGTTTAGTGTTTTGTTGGTTGACAGCATGCTTACAGGCATTATGTTGGTTCTATACCAATTGGTTCAGGCGGGTTGGGTTGGTCATGACAAACAGTCATGCTGGGAATCCTGGGATTGCAGTTCCAGATCATGACATTTTGACAAAAAAAAAAAAAATTTTGCTAGAGTGACAACAATGTTTTGCGGAAAAGACGTTCTCTAGAGAGTCTTGTCTTTAGATTTCTAAAAGTATTTTTGTGCACATGTTATGTACAGCTATTAAGAAAAGTCAGTACCGTCGTTCTGAAGTCTGCATAAGGTTCTGGTTCTTGCTGAAGAATAACCTCTCATCAGTGAATTTCTCTTATATCATCATGAAAAATAGTGATATTCTGCAACTGTTAAAAAATCAATTAACTTCTGTAAAATCTGGCTGTCGTTGTAAGCGCATTCAACCCTTTATGACTTCTCTAACATCAAAGGTTAGAATATTTAATTGAAGAGAATTACCAACATTGTGTCATCAGCTTCAGTGGGATTCTAAGAAGGGTGACTTATGAACAATAAACTAGAAGTGTCTTCACAATACCTTAAGTGAGCCAAACTTTTCTATTATATATATATATATATATACAACAATACAAGCAAATGGTGTGTAATATCTAACAAAGTACTTTGGCTTTCTTCATTTTTTTTAACTTTCTTTACTTTATCTCAATAATATGTTTAGCATTCCACTAAAATTAATCATCAATTCATCCTACGTCACATTGCAGCGCTGTCTGTCGTCTTTAAATAACAAAAATACAAGCTAATTTTCTACAGGCCCAGGGAATATAAAATCTGCAGCTATCTTTTTTCACGCTGTTCCTTTCCTCTTATTAACTCTATGCTTCTGCCGCCTCTTCTCTAGACTCTTATGTGATGCATATTCTTAACGTTTTCCGTCATCTTCTTCAGAAATAAAGTTTGTTACTTCTAAAAGACTGGATATTCCAAAACGACACTAAAATAAACATTTTTGCGTTATATATATACATATATATATATATATATACATATATATATATATACCTCTATATATCTGTCTACGTGTATGTGTTCTTAAATTTTAAAATTTCATGAATATGTACATTTAATTCTTTATGGATTATTTTATTTTGGCTAAAATAAATTTTGATTCCTCTTTAGTTTGTTCTTCTTAATTTATTCGGTTTTAGATTAAATCTTTTGGACAAGACTTTTGCTTGTATTTGAGTTTTTCTCTAATTTTGTTTTGAGTAACGCTGGGTGTAAGGTTAGATACCTAATATTATTAAATACGGATTCCTTGATTCTTGATTCCCACGCCAGGACAGCATTTTAAATTGCTTTCATTAATTTTAAGTTACTGTCTAATTTTTCTTGACTTCTGGTTGCTGTTTTTGATAGGATTTTTGCATTTTATGACCTTTGTAATGATAATTACTTTTAAAATTAATGATTTAAGTTTACATTTAAATATAGTTCAGTTTTGTATTGCTTGAGTTGGTTATTTCATTATTACCTTAACACCTTATTTAAATTACTTTATTCCTTTTTTAATCTTCCCTTTCTTTAGAATTTCAGTTAATTTCTTTATTTTAATTTTTCATTCTTATTTTTGCTTCTGTTCTTATTTTTTCAATAGAAGTTTATTTGTTAATTTGTGGTAATAATAGTACCATTTTTTATAAGCTGTAATTTTACATTTTAAATGTGAAATAATATATATATATATATATATATATATATATATATACTCTCTCATATATATATATATATATATATATATATATATATATACGCTGTTATTAGGTCAAAATTGCGGAAACCATGATGTAAGTAAATATAAAAAAATATTTATTGCGTAAACAGTATGACATAAATATAAAATGATTAAGTACCAAGTTTAGGGTAAGTGCAGAAACTGTAAAACGCCTTCAACCCTAGCCGCCGAAACGGACCTTAACTCGTTGAGCGGAGTCGAACATAATTTGGATGACAGAAGTGGACAAACCCACTCCATATTTGCTTCAAGTCTATGCCACACACTTCATTAACCATATTTGCTGGAGAGGGAGTGGTGGACCAATCTCCCGTCGTCAGATCAGACGTTTTCAACGGGTGATAGACCTGAATACCATGCAAACTAGGGCAACAATCGAATACCTTTTGTATAAGAAGGTCAGACACGACGTGCAACATATGGTCTTATTAACTTTTTTTCAAAAGATGGCGTTTGTCTGTCCTCAATGAATAGAGCTCAACCATTGTGCGTAGATGACGAAATAGACATTTGCGTTCGAATTATAGTCGATCGAACTGGAGATGTGCATGTCGTGTACCCGATGGGGTTGCCGAAACCATCACATCATATGCAGGAATCCTCTATGTGTATCAAATGCAATAAATGACGAGGGTTTCATTAGAGGCTCCCGAACCGTATACAACATTACTAATATTGAACTTCAGAGCCGGGACTCACGTCTGAAAGAACGACGATGGCTACTCCTGTATCCAGCTATGGCGTTAGGCATTCCAGAGTCGCCGTTTCTCTCTATGCTGCATAGTCGAGGGAAGCCGAAGTGACAATTATGCTGACAGTAAACGCTGCTGTAACTCACTAAAATTGCTTAGCACATATATTTATAGGCAAAATTATAGTAATATAATAATTTTTTAAATAGGATGTATAAAATTTTTAATACCCCGTCGTCGTCTATCTAAAACAAATTATTTTGAAATTTAAAAGATAATTATAATTTCAAAAGATGATTTAAACAACCCTTTTCTAAATAATTTTTTATTAACTTATTTCATTAAAAATGTTCTAAAAAAGTTGTATTATTTCATAATCTTCAAAAGGTTTCTTCAAATTTGCTTTAATATAAATAAAGTGATTTGTAGGAATGTCTTATAATATTTCGTTACACATTCAAACATGACACCTAAGACTTTCTTAACAAAAAAAAAAATAATCTTATTTTACTTCTTCCATAAACAAAGTTCTAAATGAATTAAAATTCTATGCTCATTTAAAATATAAACTGTTTTATTTCCTCTCTACTATTCAACACACGAGAAAGTAAAAAATTGAGACATTATCCTTTATTTTTTTTATTTTTTTTAAAACAGTCGTAAAATATTCAGGAATTGGAAAAATCGCAACAATTTATTCTCTGAATAAGATGTTCATGTCTGATGTAGAAAACTGAAGAATGTTTTAATTTAAAGCTTTGAATTTTTGAAAGTTTTTCTTCATAGGAAAGAAATTGTTGCACCAGCAAAGAAGTTTAAATCACCCAGGAAAAAATAAAACATTGATAGAATAGTTTACTCTAGAATTTGAAGAGAAGAACTTGATTATCCTTGATAAAAAGTGCAACATTTAATTTAGGAGGTGTCTATTGTAATCATGATAGCTTAGTGGTTAAAGTCACAGACTTCATGTCTGGTGAACTTTAAATGGAGTTGACAGAATTCTGATTTTTTCTTAAAAGACCGGAGTGAAATAATGGAGGTTGTTGCTCGTTAATATGTTAATTGAGGTTTTAAGTTCTACTTTCCTGAGGGGGAGGTAATTAGGAGGAATCCAGATTACCAGTTTAAGGAAAATTCTCATCCCCATGTCTTATAATTACAATGAATATCAATTGTAGCAATTATATAGATCTATAAGATTAAATTTAAAACGAATTATAAAATAACATCAAAAGTTAATTTCATATGTATTTTAAATTCGGAAAAGTCTTAATAATTAGTTAAACTCTAAAAAAATGTAAAAAATAAATATCATGTATGTATTACTATATTTTAATTTACTTAAATACATCTCGTGGTGAGCAAGTTTATGTAACTGTTGAGAAATATTTGTATTTTGTGTATGTTTTCGAATACACACACACACACACACCTGAATAAATTAGAAACTACTTTACATGAAAAACTGTGTATAAAAAATTTGAACAATCAAATAAATAAAATAATTGAGATTTTCTTTTTCATTCATAAAAGGATCTTTAATTCCTTAAAATTAAATTTTTTGAAGACATTTTCTAAAATCAAATGTTACAATGTCACACAAAATGCTTTGGATTATCCATTGTAATCCCTAACATCTACTGTATTTGGTATTTTTTGTTGCTGGCAATTTCTTCACTTTTCAAACACTTATGAAAATCGACATGATATTTCATAGTTTAATTTCAAACAAAATAATATGATACATATTTAATCAGTACATTGTTTGAATTAAATATTCCTAAAATGTTTCAAATTGAACATAAAACTCTGTAGAGTGATAAATTTCTACTGTAACAAATTATAATGTTATCATATGTTCTTAATACATATTATAAACGAAAGTGTTCTTTTTACATTTGTTAACCACTGTAACATTTGTATGTTGATTATCTCTTTTATGTTTTAATATTTTTTTACAGTCTTGCTGTGTTATTGCTTAAAACTTTTCTTTCAAAGTATACTATATCTATATTTCTAAAATTAAAGGCAATGAATAATGCACTAAAATTTACAGTTTGTTCCCCATGCCAACTCGTCACAGATATTTACAATAATGCTTCCATAAAACTGTTTTGACCAAATGATCGAGAAAGTGTTTCAAGTTATTAAAATTAAATTATTTATATTCAAATTAATTAACTTTTAATAGAAAGTAAATGTGTGAAGCAAAGATTTTTAATTTTATTCTTAAAGATGTCATATCTAACATTTTTCATTAGAAAGTAGGCTGCTTCAAAAATATTCTTTTAGTTTTTTATTTTAGGAAGAACTAAATAGAGTAAAAGCTCCTTTTGAGCATTTTATTTATACTATGTTATAATATATGTACATTATTTAAAATCTTAATAATTTATTAGAAGTTAATCCTCCGAGTGATTCGCATCTTATTTTAATCACTCCTCTTGTTTATTATCTCTCCTTTTAATTATTAAAATTTTAATTGATAATGTCGCAAGAGCTTTGTTGAGAATATTATATTCTTAAAGAAATGAAAAGAAAAGAAATAGGACAATGAAGATAAATCAGAATGTAATAAATCTATTAGAAATTGTTTGTCAAGAAAAAATATGTCATTGAAATTCTTGTGTCTTAAATTTTATTAGTGTAGTAAAATGGTGGTTATTTTTTTTCAATAATTTTTAATGTATGTTAATTAAACGACAAATTAAAAATGTTTTTTTTCATTAAATTATGAAAACAGTTAATATTTCACAAGGGATGTTTGATTACTAAAATGTTTGTGTGAGTTATTTTCTATTCAGAAATTCTTCAATATTTTTTTCTGTGCTGATATATTTTTCTTTTGAGAGAATACGTTATAGTAGATAAAAGTGGACGAAGTATACAAATGATAGCAAAAATGTTTTCCACATTTGAAGTCATTTTGAATCCTACCAGTTCGTTTCTCGTAAAAAAGTATTACTCTTCTCAATTTTGTTCTCATTTACCTTTAGGTACTTTTAAGCCTGCAAGCTGCCGCCGCCGCCTTTGCTACCGAAACCGCCTTCGCCATTCGCCGCTGGCTTCAAAACTTAAAAGCCGCCCTGCAGCCGCCACGAGCAGGCTGCCGCCGTAAGCACCAAGAAAAAACGCCTTTACCGCGCCTTTGCGCACGTACCGTAAAGCCGAATACAAGTGTTTCAGTTCAAATGTACCAACATATACAGTAAATAAATTAAAGGGAGGACAAATAATGTTAGCCATGTGAATTCAAGGTACATTTAATTATTTTTGTATAAAAGTATAAAATACATTGAGTTCAAAAGTATGACTATTAAAATATTCTGTTCTGTTGTTTTCTTTGAATTCTGAAATCGAATATTTATTGTACTAGATAATAAGATAGTTTTTGATAAAATTTTTTGGTCTATATTGGAAAATAATAGAACTTTCTTTTACTTTTAATACATCCTGTTAAAGATATTATAAATGTTAAATACGTTTTCAACTTAAGCAAATTGATTTTATTTATGTTAATGATTTTTAAGTAATTTAAATACCTTTTTGGTTTAATTGATGTTTTGTTTACAAATATTTTTTTTTGATTTGAGTACCAGTTCTAGTAACTTATCAATACAGATTCAACCACAATTCGGTTATCAAATTCCAATGAGTATGAAAGAACTGATCGAAGCAATTACATGAGTAAAAATGCATTTTCTCTTTAGGTAACATTGATAATGATATCTGTTTCACAAGTAGTTTTATAGATTTTATCCATATTATAACAAGCATAATAATTGTAAGTAAATGTTTGTTATAAACTTTTAATTTATCGACCTAAAAGTCTGATTACGTGCTGCTTGATTTAAGTAGACATATATGCATTATTAATAATATAAAAATATATAAATATAAAATATACGTATGAAACGTAATAAAATAAACGGTATATACATAAATGTCTAAATGATAAATTTACAAAAATTAATAAAATTATATTTATGTAAGACATTTAAATTTATTCCGTATAACCTGAGTTTTTTCTACTCAAAAAAAAATTACTTTATTACGTTAGTATATCATTTTAATTTTAAGGTACTATTATAAATTTATGTAATTCACATTGAATTTTGCTTTAAAATATAATATAATTAAATAATTTGGAATTAAAAAACTATTGCATTTAATATGCATAATTTAATACTGTAGTAGGATTTCATCTCTAAGTATTTAAGAAATAAATGATGTGGAGAGGAAGAAAAGAATTTAAGTATTTCTTTTATAGGAACGTCTTAGTGCATTATAAATGTTTTCTTAGAAGCAGACAATTACTCTACATAAAGAAAGATTTAAATGTTCCATTAACTTCTCGACAAGTCTTCAATAAGTTCCGTTGCATTTAATTTCAACTTCTGAATCAGAAGATGTAATAGTTTCTTAAGAAAATAAGTATTTCTTAAAAATTTCTTTGATGACACAGATTAATGTCTTTTCTGTAGAATTCAAATGTCTGTAAAAAATTTTGTTTTTTTTCATTTTTAGAACTTGCCTCATTGTTTATTTCTTCAAATGAAGATAGATTTGAAATTAAAATCGTGTCGGCTACTCTGTGAATAATAGCTAGACGCTATTGCTTATAAACCAGGTTGCCAATTTTTCATATTTATGTTTGTGAACATTTTACTGTGGTGTTTCTTGGTTTCTAGAAAGACGGGGGAAATTCTTTACATTCTATCTGGTGAAGGAAACTTCTCTGGATAATAATATTATTACAGTATTTATATTTCTCAAAGGTTTAATTTATAAGAATGTGAGAAATTTTAACTTATCTTTAATTTTATAGATTTTATTTTTGAATTTTATGCCTACTATAGTAAGTTTCTAAACTAAAAGATTCTAAATATTTATTTTAAAATTATGTGAAGTTGCTAATATATTAATATGCCACCGCACCTTGCCTTGCATATACTGGCTGTAAAGTACACGCACGAAAACACTGCTGAAGCAAACGCGCCATGCGTGGCGCCAGCGGTACGCAGCCGTAAACGCTGGCGTGACGCCATCAACGACGTAAGCAGCGCAGCCAGCGACATGCCGCCGTAAACGCTTCCGTGGCTGGCGTCGCACATGCAATGCCGCCGGCAGCGCAGCGCCGCCCGCAAACGCTGGCGGTACGCGGCCATGCCGCCTGCGGCACACGCGAGCGCGGCGAAACGCGCCGCATATATCCAAAATGCAGTTGGTATGTATGCATGTAAAGACCAGATGGACGGACAGACAGATATGCATGTATAGTTGGCCTGTCTCTCAGTAATAAAGGTTGTTATTGTTTATGTTTTTATGGTGTTGGGAGGACTTTTGTATGTGTACTGGATTCTGTATGTATGATTTTATATATACATGTATGTAATATGTATATGTAATTATGTAATATGTATGTATATATATATGATTATGTATGTATGATTTTATGTAATAACCATATGTATGTAATAACCAATATGCTTATGTAATTTGTATGTATATGTATGTATATATATATATGTATGTATGTATATGTATATGTAATTATGTATATGATTTTTGTATAATATGTATGTAATATGATTTTGTATGTATATGTAATTTTGTAATATGTATGTATGTATGTATGTATATATATGATTTTATATGTATGTGTATAATATGTGTATATGATTTTACTCATAATATGCTTTGTATATGTATAATATGTATATGATTTTAATAATAATAATAATATGTAGCAATATTGCTCAATAATAATAGCCAGCTGTATAATAGCCAATAGCCAGCAACAATATGATTATGTATGTATGATTTTTGTATGTATATGTATGATTTGCTCAATGTGTATGTATGTAATATGATTTTGCATGTAGCCAACCAACCAACTAATATGTAACTTTCTTCTCAACAATATGTAGCCTGTATGTATATATATATATGTATGATTGTAACCACATATGATTAACCAACTAGCCATATGGCATATATATATATCTATGTATGTATGGTTTGCATATATGTGTATGTAACCATATCAACAATATGTATATGATTGTATGTATGATTGTGTAGCAACCAATAATATGTATGTGTATGTATGTATGGTGTGTAATATGATTGTAACAGCAATATAACACTAATATGTAACAATAAACAACCCTTAGCCAATAACCAATATGTATGTATGTAATAACATAACAACTATGATTTTTATCTATAAGCCTTAATAATGTATGAAATTGTAATATGCTGCTGGTTTTTTGTGAAGTGCGGCACCATGGAGAAGGATCATCGGGATCCAAGGTAAAGGAGTTTGATGCGGAGCGACTTGTGCTTTGAGTGCAAAATAGTGATTGAGTTTTTCC
>BMAW01125554.1:61714-80436 GCA_019974015.1 Nephila pilipes | reverse complement strand
GTGAATAAGCAGGCCAAGGAAGAAGTTGCATGCGTTGTGCTGAACAGAAGTCTCGAACAGTCCGCGCAACATGTGGGCGTGCATTATCCTGCTGAAAGATAGCTCCAGGGATGCCTTGAAGGAAAGGAACGACTTCGGGCTGTAGCACTTCACGGACGTACCTGTTGCTATTGAGATTACCCTCAATTCGTATCAAATTGGATCGTCCATGATATGAAATCGCACCCCAGACCATAACTCCGGGTGTTCGACCACTATGTCGTTCAATAATACACTCAGGAAGGCAGCGTTGACCGGCATAACGTCTAACACGAACACGGCCATCATGGGTCCACAAATTGAAGCGTGATTCATCTGAAAAGACAACTTGGTGCCAATCAGCTCGCCTGTCTCTGTGCTCAAGAGCCCACTGCCGACGAAGCCGTCGATGATTCGCCGTGAGGGGAATCCTGTATAAAGGCACCCTTGCACGCAATCCACGGCGCAGCAGACGACGACGAATTGACGAAGCCGATAATTGTACACCTGTAGCAGTAGACCAACGTGCTGCCAGCTGCCTGGAGGAAGCTGTGCGATCATTCACCGCCATGCGGAGCAGGTGTCGATCATCGCGCTCTGACGTCACCTTCTGTCGTCCAGTGCCTGTTTTTCGAGTTGTTCGGTGCTCGTCGGTCCACTGCTTCCAAACTCGCATCACTGTGGAACTGTTCCGCTGCATACGAGCTGCTATTGCGCGATAGGAAAATCCTCCTTCTCGAAGGCCGATTATCCTCCCTCGTTCAAACTCCGTAAGTTGCTTGAATTTCTTATTCTTCCGTCGTGGAGGCATACTCAGGTCTCACTAAACGTTTGCCACTAACAAATAATCACAGACTTTTTTCAACGTCCCGCTACAGCACTTTATTTATACGCTTTCAGCATCAATTCAGAGGGCGCTGCGCGCGCCGCGCACGCGCGATGGCTCTGAAACTTTATTAATTTGCATAATATCCTATAATTGACATTTGCTGCGAATTTCATTTGATTCTGATGATTCCTTCATAGTGTTGCATTTTCTACAAACAGCAGTTTATATATATATATATATATATATATGTATATGTATATAATTATTATACCATAATTATCAATTTAAAAGAAAAATGCAAAATAAATTTGCAAGTGGCTGTCGAGTTAACGCTAAACCCGATCTAAAAGCTACATTAAAATATTGGAGACACTCCTTTAATACAGATATATATTTTGCAATAAAATTTAACTATTTATATTTCATAAATAAAAATTTATCTATTTACAATGTTTTTCAGTATTATTGCATAAAATTGCATTTTGTTTTGCAGAGCGAAACTGTTCACATTTTTTAAAGTTATTAATTTGAGTATTGTTTAATCTACAAAGGGCAAGCAAAGTGTTAATCAATCAAAAAAATAATTTTTATTAATATTTTAAATCCATTTTTTATCTCATTCTGCTTGCTTTTAACGTAAGATATGTTTATATATAATTTGACTTTTATTGAAGCTTTATATTATTGTCTCAGTAGTATCATGTTCATTATGCCAATAGATGGATTACAGTTACTTTAGGCAATGGAATTCCTAATAATGAAGAAAAAGTGTTTATATTTCTTCGCTTTCTTTGATGAACATAGAAAGAAATAGTACGCTTAAAATGTGAATGAATTTTACACTGACAATGCTATGACAAAGCATATAAATAGTTACTAAACTATCAAAATGTGAGAAAAAAACATTTTTGTGGATTACTTTCTTTAGAGAAATATCTGATTTCGTGAAATCAATCTTATATAACTTTATGTAATTCTAAAAATGCAAAAAATATGTCATTGCATAACATTACTTATTAGATTAATAAGGATTTTTTTAAAACTTATGGCTCATTTTAAAAGAGGTAGGGTAAGTTTTGAAAAATCAGGTATAACATTTTTTTAATTACTTTACTTTAATGGAATAAAAAAAAAAATTGCACAACCAACACAATGAAGTTTTTTTTTATCTGAAATATTTTCGTCGTGTTCTTGTCTAAGTTAGGAGTAAATGTGCGAATTTATATCAGTCTAAAATTCATAAATCAAAAACTTAATCAAAATGTACTAAATAGTTTTAAAAATGTAAAAGTGGCTAAGACAAAATAATTTCGTTACGAAAAAAAAAGGGTGATATTGGTATTATTCAATTTCTGCATTGGACAATAATATTTGTCAAATAAGTATATTGTATATTCCAGCTATATGATGTATATATTTTAAGTAAGTTGAGATAGTAATTTAAATGTTATTTGAATTGTATAAATAAAGTTTTTAAAATCAACTTTCTACGGATTTTTATTTTTTGACTGTGATAATCACATAAAAAAATAATTTAAGTCAATTTGAATCTGAATAATTGCAGCACAATACGAAACAAAAATAAATCTTAATAGAAACATTATAATAATGTTTGATATATTACAAAATCTGATGACAAAACTATCACCGTTTATTTCAGAGTTGAAATAAAGTCTTCTTTTCTATTATCACATTTCTTAAAATTGAATATTATTATCTTTCCTGATTTTCTAAAATTATACACTTGCGTAACATTTCCGTTACATTACACAGAAAATCAAACATATCTAGTTTAGAACCAAATAATCAAGAGTTCCGTAGAGACTATTTACGTTTTCTTAAAATTAATTACAAAGTATCTACACCCAGTTTTGTGAAAAATGACTCAAGTGTTCCAGATGTTGCCTATTGGTTATGATTGTGAAAATTCTTTTTCAAATTTTTGTTTATGAATGTGAACAATCATAGTTTAAGTAAACATAGAAGATGCAAATTTTATATTTTAATTAATAAAATTTAAATACTTCTGGTAACAAATATTTCAATGTCATAAAATAGTGGATCAAAGATCAAAAGCATGTAAATTTTATTTAATTTTCATTTAGAGTTCAGATGAAATAATTCAAAACAAAACAAAAATTCGTAATAAAACATCAGTAAATACAAAATAATACTTTTATACGTAGTTGCACATAAAAGTTGATTCATTGCCCTCGAAGCATAGCTTCCTTAAAGTAATTATTTTCCTATAACATTTCATTTTTTTAAAACTATGGTTTTTAATGATTTTTTTCTTTAAAAATATCGCTTCTAATTTATAGTCGAGATTTGGTTTACAAGTCATTTGGTTTTTCCAGTTGCAATTCTTTTATTCCTTTTTTCTCTATCACAGATCCTGAAGATTCCATTTTTACGAGAACATGGTGTAGCACTTTTTAAAGAAGAAAAAAAATAAGATAAAAATTATAGATCTCACTTAAATATATAGTGTAGGAAATTCATACAAAAGCTCATAAATATAAATTTTCATAGAAAATATATATTACATATTTAGCACCCTTCAAAGTAATAAAATATTATTTTAATTTTTTTTTCTATTTAGAAGATAGGAATTATATTTCTCAAAAAACGTTGAATTGATTACTTTCATTCTCTTTCATATTTTAATAATACAGATTTTTTTAAAATTTCCTTCGTAATTTTAGCTTCAAAATTCCTTGAAGATGTATATCACGGTTAACAGAAATTTATTTTCCTTCTTGACTTAATTTTGTGTATACCAAAGTTAATTATAGTTTTCTGAGGTTATAGTTAAGAATGTAATACTTAAATCCAATTTTTTGTCAGTTTTAAAATTAAAGGTATCTCAAGATTATTCTCGGAGTAACTTTAAAAAAGTCTTAACGAAAATTTAAGGAAATTCAAAGAAAGGTTAATTTAGCTTTCTCTTAAATTTTTTTTTAAATCTTTAGAATTATATTCATATCCACAAACAAAATTGAAATGCTGGAAGAGGTATAATAACATTTCTTCGGTTCATTTCATGTAAACTGTGATTTAATTGGACGTTTAGTATGTATATATAAAATTAAAAACTCTCAAAAAGTGTTATTGAAGGAAATGGGCATAATTCTATTTGGCATTGATTATTATTCTGTATTATGGCAAACATCTTACGTTTAGTAAAAAAAATTCATGATTATTTTTACTTACTATAAAATAAAACCCATCCAAATTTCTTTTTGTCTAATATTTTTTTATATCATTCTTCTAATTTTACAAATATCCTTTGTTACTAGAAGTAAGATTGGGATTCTAGAGACTAAACTGATCTTTAGAACTAGTAGCTCGTCTAAAAGAGAGAGAACACAAGAGTTAGTGATCCATCAGAAACCTGTATTTGAGTTATTTTCGATATTTCATTGTCAATACTCCATGACACCCTGTTTTCCACTTAAATTAAGCGCAGGCAATCTCAAACCTGAAATACAACTTTAGAGATCCAGCAGCTAAGAAGGTAACTTATTCTTTGCATATGTGAGAAGCATGATACAGGTGAAGCATCTCGCTGCACCTCATTTTAGATTTTGTTTTAAATATAAAACAAAATCTAAAATGAGGTGCAGCGAGAGAAGAAAAAAGCCATTTGGAAGAGAAAGGGTCGAAGCGTAAGCCTCCAACCTGGAAAAACAAACGCCAGTAAAAAAAAGAATTCTCGGGAAAATCGCTTACTGAGCTGGACTATCACAACGACTCTAGAAATTAGGTAGTTTGGAATCAGAAAAACGAGAGAAGGGGGGAAATCCGAAAGAACTGGATCTCTTGGCAGGAAAACTTTCCAACAGACGAGGTAGCTCCCGTACAGAAAAACGTTGAAGGGAATCGGACCATGCTATTTCAGCTGGCTGACGTTCAAAGTAGGTCCGAAGCAGGTCTTTGAAATAGGTCCTCATTGCTAAAGGAATAATAAGCGATTCCGAAACGGAAAGGGTCGTTTGAAAGGCAGATTATTAGCTCGCTTTAACTATTCATGCTACTTCACAATCAACTTCTACATCAAAATGGAATCAAAAATGTTTTTTTTTTCATTTAATTGCATCTTTTTTATTTTCAATCTGATTTACATTGTTATTTTTTAAACTTAAGAACGAATTCTAAAATTCTCGCATTTTGTATTAGATTTTAATTAGCAAGTGAATAAAGAATACATTTTTTGACTTATGAACTTATAATTTGAAGTTGATAAAATTTAAGAATATTTTACAAAAGTTTTCTTATAAGAAATTGCTTTATATTTCCTAATCTTATTATTGTGCACTAGAAAATAGAATAAAAGTTGAATATGAATTTAAATATTAAATGTATTTCATGTGGAATGTAATTAATTTGTTCCTTTTACTAAAAATATAGAAAAAAATTAAACAATTTAAGCACGTAGTATTTAATGTTTGCAAATACCGCAAAATGAAACAAAATATATTTATGCATTGTTTTGTATGTTTTAATGAGAACATAATGAATAATATAATATATTGCACATTAAAGAATTAGAAGCGGACCTTTTTTTAATTATTTTTTTCTATAAAAATATTAAATTCTTTTGCCTATAATTCACAATACGCTGTATAATATAAAACCGATTTCAAATTCTTTTTTTTTTCAGTAATTATTTCAATTTTTTTTTCAATATATAAATTAAAACAATGATAATAGTAATTATATAATAAATGTGCACAAGAAATTGGTGTCTGTGCTACCAATTGACTTTGTAAAGATATTCCTTATCCTTAACTTGTATGATCATTTCGGAAATAAAGAAAATGCTATGGTAAGAGACCCACTTTCAGAGCGTTTGAATATTTTTTACTGCTAAGCTACATTTGATTGATTCATTTCTTGATTTTATGAAGCAAATATCATATTTACTTAACTTTACTTACCCTACAAATTTAAGAAAATGAATAAAACTTATACCCAAATAATAATAAAATACAAAATATATACATGTTCTAAATAATTTTATGTAATAAATAGGCACACACACACACACACACATATATATATATATACAGGGAATAAGACAAACTAGTAGGATCACCCATTTAAAAATGAGTCGTCTTTCGACCGTCCAATAAACGGCCACCTCGTGTCGCAACAGTTAGCCACTTAGTGGCACCGAAAGGGAAAATACCAGTCAAGCATTCAGTGCGAGAGTTGCTTGAGAAATTTCCATTCCTAGCAAAGCGTGATTAAGTCCAACGTCTCTGACGTGAAAAGAGGCATTATAGTTGAAGCTCGCCTCGCTGGAGCGTCCGTGTCCAGAACAGGCAACTTTGTGGATGTTTCAAGGACCACTGTGTCAATGGTTATGATAGCCTACACAAACCTGGTTAAGATGTCTTCTACGAAGCAGAACAATGGGAAAAATCAAAACTGAAAGACCGTGATATACGGGTGTTGAAGAGGATAGTCGCTCGAAAACACAAGGCTACACTGCCCGATAACATCCGCTATTAATATACCCATATTCAGAACCTCGTATCCATGAAAAATATTCAACGGGAGTTTCATGCTGCGAATATTCATGGCAGAGTAGCTATTTCACCTAAAATGGACCCAACTGCAATCGGAACAAGTTACTTGATTTAGTGAATCCTCGTTTACATTATTCCAGAACACAGGACGTGTGTTCATCTGGTGAACACCGGCAGAAGCATTTCATATTGATTGCCTGGTTCCAACCTTGAAACTTGGAAAGGATTCTGTGATGGTGTGAGGCGCATTATCTAACGGTGGATTAGGGCCTCTTCTTATCTTGAAGGGGAGAGTTCTTACAGGCGACCATTATCGAACCATTCTCGCAGATTATCTTCACCCTATGCTTCAGACTTTCTTTCCTGTGAGAGCGTCCTGTATTCTAAGATGAAAAAGACCCTGTCCATACGTCTCGCCGTGTTCAAACATGGTTGCATGAGCATGATGATGAAGTGGAACATCTAGTGTGGTGTCCATCAGAAATCTGATCTGAACATCATTGAGTATTTGTGGGATTTTATAAAGTATAAAGTCAGTGCTCGGTTTTCTCCTCTTCGGACGCTATCTGAACTCGAGATGGCCTTGCATGAGGAATAGTGCGAATTCTGATGAGTTTTGTTAAGACATTTATTTCTGCATCCCACGTCGAATGCAAGCTATCTTTTTGCCAAAGGTGACTCAATCCCTTACAATTAAAATAATTTCATTTTTTCATAGGTGTTCCTATTATTTTGCACTATACCTGCATATATATATATATATATATATATATATAATATAAATATAGTATGATCAAAATTTGTGTCATTGTCTAGTTTTACTTAAGACCATGAATTACTTTCAGAATCAGTACTTTAAAACTGAACAAAATATCAACCAATCATTATTTAAAGTAACAGAAAAATGGCTCATGGTTTCAGATATACTAAACTCGTGAAAGAGTAGAGGAAATTCAGGTCAAGTTTTGTGTCTATTTTAATTTTTACTTCCAGGGAAACAAACATTATTAAAGAATGTCACCTTCAAAAATAATTCTTAAGCAATTTTAAGTTTTTAAGAAAACATTATAATAGTTTCTGACTTAGAATAGAAATTCACACATTTTTTGAGTTATAAACAAACTAAATTTGATGAAGCACTTGAAAACAATTAATCATTTGAATAATGTATATTTTAATTAAATAGGATGCTAGTGTATTAGAGATATATCTTCTAACATTTCATTTTCAATTTAATAAAAGTAGATAAATACATTAAATAATTAAATTAGAAACACAAAAATTTATTAAATAAAAGTTACACTATAGATATTTGAAAAAAAATATAATGAGTTTTTTAATCTTTATCATTGCTTATATTATAACAATAAAAGTGTATTATAGTTTATCTTGGAGAAAGCATAGCAAGAGTAATATTAAAAAAAGGTTATTGCGAATTTATTATATTTATAGCTCATTTTCATTGAATAATTTGGAATATATCAAATATAACCTTTTTTTCCCCTTATCATCTTTCCTTACTATAGCCAACAACAAGAACCATTCCATTTTTGGATGAGTGTTTCAAATACATTCATAACCAGAATTTTTTAAAATATAAAATATATTTTGGCTAGTGTAATGATACGCATATTTGGTAAGGTATTCAAAGAATTCTGATATTACCATTCATATAAATTATTTTTGGAAAATATATTTTTCTCTCATCTTTTTTTCTGCGGAAAAAAGATGAAAAAAATTATGGTTATCGTCTTCTGTAAAAGTGCCAGTTTCAAAAAACTATAAAGGGAAAAAAAACTTATTTACAAAATGTTAAAACTGCTGAAAGATGCGAATTTTTTAGACATGTGGTTTTTTTTTTTTTTTTTTTTTTTTTTTGTCTTTACTGAACCTGTCCGAAGGACTTTTTTCTTAACAGGCAAAATTATACGGAACCATCGTTCGAAGACAGGTTTGAAAGCTAAAATAAAATAAATGTTTTCCGCTTTATGTAAAAGTGAGGAGAGCAGTAAATTGAATTCCCTACTTCCTGAAAAAAGGTGAAAAACTGGGATTTCCATACATATTGACGCGTTATAAAAAGCAGTGAGAAAATGGACCGGTGAATTTTTCAAATTTTTCAGCGACAGTCAAATTACGTCACTTTTATGCTCCTTATTCATCCACTGAATAAGGACGAAGGGGTGCGTACCAGAAAAAAATGGAACAAAATCTGCGAAAAAAGTTAATTTTTCAAATTAAATTTAGACACAAAATTAAAGCTGCTTTGTAATTTAAGAAAGCTTAAATATATATCTTTAGAGAGCTAGAAGGTTTGAAGTAAAGGGAATTATCTAGTATTAAATGCTTATAAATGTAATAATATTCTTTTGTACATTCATCTTTCTTTTTAAGTTCAAATTTGTATAACAGGTACACAAAATGCTGGATAAATAAATTGTTAGATTTACAATCTATATAAACGACGAACTAGGTTATAACCACATTAAAATTTAAGTAAAAAAATAGGTTGTACTGATTTTTAACTCATACAAGATAACAGAACTTTCTAATCTGATTAATTAACAGAAAACATCGAAACATGGATCTAATATTGGCAATAAATTACATTATTTCAGTGAAAGTTAAAGTTTGATAGGGAATTAAATTTACGTAAAACTGTTTGCCATAATAAAGAAATAAAATCTTTCTGAAATTTAACAGTTTGAAATTATTGCTAAATTTAAACATTCTAAGGAATATTCTGTTACCAGTAAATAACATTCATGCCTAATTTAAAGTTTTCATTTTAAATTTTTCAAATTAATACGATGATTTCCTGAAATATCTATATATATTACTTTGATAACATTAACCCAGGAATGATGATTAGTGGTCATTTTGACTGCAGTAAGAAATCGAGAGTACAATTTTTATTTTAATGAAAATATCAATATGAAAAGTTAAAGTAAATTATTTTAAAATAAATTATTTTTTATATTCAAAATTTTAGTCATACAGTTTTAATTGAAAATTTCTATAGTATGAAACAATATGTCTTAGTTTTTACTAAAAAAATAACATTGCTTTCCTTTTGAGGGCTCAATTTTTATTATAGTCTTTAAAGCATATTGTTTGCAACATAAAACTTTCATGCACAGTTCAAATGACATTTCCCGTTAATGGGATTAACATATGAGAAACACACTTATTTGATTTGGTTTCGGCATCAGAAGTGTTTACGATGTTTATTTCTCGTGGTATCAGATGAGCAAGGAAGACGTGTATGTCGTTTCTTTGATAAACAATGAGGCAATTTGAGTTCTTTAAAAAGGTTCAAAACAAAGGATGTTTTAGAAATTTGCTGAGATATGCATGCTCTAAATAAAATCCATTAATTTGTAGTTATAATATCTAGAATATTGCATAAAATGTAATATGTTCCTTGAAGCCAATAATCGGCTTCCTTAATGGAGTATATGTACCACATGTAATGAATTCTCAAAAACATTTATCACTTCTGAGAACATTTTTGGATCATCGGCAGCCCTTACGCTTCTCTCAAGAGGCAGGCAGTGTTTTGCTTACCCTGGCACACATTAGCAATGTTTTTAAACTCTTCGACATAACTTTTGATTTGAATCATTTAGAGTTGCATCTTCATCAAGTTGCATATATCTATCTTCTTCTCTTCATCCCTTTCTAGATACACAAAATCATTGAAGAAGAGTTTGATTTCAACATCCATAATTAGCCTGAATATTGATCTAAATGTATGTATGTATAAGATAAAGCAATGAAATAATTATTAAAATACATAAAAATAAGATAGAACAATTAAAATTCAGAATCAACAAAAGAAAACATTCATAGAACTATATAGAATTGATCAATAAAAATTGAAACTAAATTAATAAACTGAATATCTGACAAAACATAACATGCATATTCAGATTGGGCACTGAATTGTGGGGTTAAGCATGTTCTATGATACTAACCCTCCCTATATATATATATATGTGTGTGTGTGTGTGTGATACAAGAATCTTATGAAATAAAAGAATGTATTACAAATGCAATATCTATTCCAAATTCACTATGAATAATTTTTAAGATATAACTTACTGAAATCAATGGAAGTAGTCTATGAAATAGATTGTAAGACGTTCAGTTTTTTACACGTATACTTCAAGGAAATATCTAATATTTCTCACAGAGCTTAATTAATATTTGATTCCCACAGTTCCATAGGATTCTTCTTTTTAGAACATTGAAAGAAATTTTATTCCAAATGCTTTTTAAATGAATTTAAAATAATGTAAGAAAAGAATTAAATTTATTAATATACAAAATGAAATTTAGCAGTATCAACATGATTATAAGATATAACTAATACCTTACTATGAACAAAAAGCTTAAATTGTCTGATATTTGTTTTATACATGTCATCAAAATTAATATTTTTGGGATGAAGATAAACAAATTGTGATATTTTAAAAGAGATTTGTGTGTCATGTTTTTAACAGGAATTTCAAATACATATTTGATGCCTCATTCACAACGAAAATGAATTTTTTCAATGCATTACTAATAGAATAAAATAAGATATGTTTTACTTACAGTTATAGTTTTAAAATCGAAACAAATAAATCACAATCCGTTGAACAAAAACTAACTATTTTTTCTTTTCCAATCATTTCTTTAAGCTTACTCCAAAAATCATTCGTTTATTTTAAAATCATTCAAAATTTCACATATAAATTTTTTTATATAAAAATACAAAACTCACTTCCAGATTTTCCTTTTCCTTAAGAAAAAACAAGTTTTGAACTAAAACTGAAAGAGGTTTCTTTTATTTCATTCTCTTGAAAGAAAAATTCCTCAACTATTAAAATAATATTACTTTATTTTTAGAATAAGCTAATTTGCTTTTCTTCTTACTTATTATGAAAATAGAAAATGAAAACATTGTATCTTAACAGTCGAAAAACTCCGTGTGCGAAACGCTTAATAGTTTATTCTGATTGCAAAGAAAAACCAAAAAATCTTTAATTGGAAGCAATGATTTTGGAGAGAATTTTCTTACAAAAAGAATTTAATTTTTTTTTCTCTTAAGGAGATATATTTAAATAGCTCGAAAAAATCTATGCTGGATGAGTTTATTTTAACCTTATGCACAGAGGAATATTTTTCCTACTTTCCCAAATCTATCATTTCTCCTATCGATTGCTTAGAAAAGAATTTTATATAAAAAGAGTAGAAGTTGCATTTTGTTTCAGTTGTTGTATATTTGTATGAACAAAATATATACGGAAGCTTAATGAAAGAAGTAAATTCAATAAAACAGAACGAATTCACTCAAAATAATTAACATCAACAAAACCATTAAAAAGTGATTATCAATTATTACAGAAATAATGGATATTGAAGGCTGAAAAGAATATAATATTTTGGTGAAAGAAAATGTTCCGTCAAGTCATAGGCTCGAGTCCGAAGACCACTAAAGACCAGTCATGTAACGTAGTTTATGGATGTTAAATCTGTAGAAGCTCGAAGTCTTCACGTTGCAATAGCGTTGAAGTTCGGAGAGTGAGGTGCTAACATAGATATTGTCCTCGTCACTTGACAGGGTTTCAAAATTATGAGATCTGTTTCTAGTAGTCCTTGAGTTGCAATTTCTATGATGTTAATAAAACAAAAAAAAAAAAAAAAAAAAAAAAAAGAGAATGCTCGATGGATACCATGTCATAAACTGCAAGATAACATTTCCAGGTTTAGCCACTCTGTACAATTATATTGATAATTGCTCCGAAAATTATCAAAATACGCCATCAAATACCATGAATTAATGACTAAATGTAATTAAGACTTTAACTTTGGCTTATCATTGAGAACGATTAATTAATTATTCCGTATCCTTATATATATATATATATTTATACATTCTCTGTGTAAATACGATGTTTGTAAGATTAAATGTCTTTCTTTATTTTTTTCCGAAACTAATAACAAAATATTCGTATTCGTGCATCTTTATCTTTATTGTATCGCAACTTATTTAATTTTATTTAAATTAGAATTATATTTTGAAGTATAAGAAATCGCTTATATAAATTCTTGTACATAGCAATTCATCTTGCTTAGCTATCTTCATCAGCTTTTAAGCTACATATTTCTTTAAGGCTTCTAAAAAAATAGAGGGAGAGATTGGTTAAATTATTGATTCTTCAAGGAATTAAAAATTTGAATGACTGCCATTATTAGTAAATAAAAAAAGAGTAATGTTGGTGAACGTGAATTTACTTTCAATAATGATGCGAAAATGCAGGATTAATTGTAATTATATGTAACTCTTATGTGTAGGACAAAATACACTTTCATTGAATATAAAACAAAATCAGTATTTTTGTAAACATATGTTTCCTCAAAAATTGTAATTCAGAATTAATTCCATATTTCATTGGCTGTGATTTCAAGAATTTTTTTAAAAAAAAATAATAAATAAAACTGGTGAAAGCATAAGTAAGCTGAATCAAAAAAATTACGCTATATACTTTTTTTAAAAAAATGTTATTGCATCATTTTAAGGCATTATGGGCCTACCTTCGGAGAACCGTTTTTCAAAAAAAAAAAAAAAAAAAAAGAATTG
Organism: Nephila pilipes; assembly: GCA_019974015.1. Lineage (NCBI taxonomy): Eukaryota > Metazoa > Arthropoda > Arachnida > Araneae > Nephilidae > Nephila > Nephila pilipes. Next base: position 67,427 of record BMAW01125554.1, on the reverse strand, counting down.
GGAAAATTTATGCTTTCAGTTTCTATGGTCTATAAAATTATAAATTAAAAAGTCCTTTCAATTAATTTTTTTATTTTTCAAATTTTGACCATATTTGTTTAACATTTATTAAAAATTGACATTTACACTAAAGTTTATGTAACAAATTCTAATAGATATATTTCGCTTTTTGTTTCAACAATATAATTAAAGTAAATATATCTGTGTTGTGAAACAGAAAAAATACATTTATCTCTTAAACTTACTTAGTTATACCAAAACTTTTAAACACAATATGGTTTTACAAAAGTATATATCACTCTTTTTAAATGAAATTAACTCCAATACAAATAGATATATAACTAAAAGCTATATTTGAGGTTCACAACATAGATAGAAATATACAAAACCTTGTGGTAAAATTTCATTTGAATAAGTGAAATACTTTTTAAGAAATAAGATTTCATGTACTAAAAAAAAAATTAAAATCGCATTTTTTCAGAAAATGCAAATAAAGATTTTGATGTCTCTTAAAAATTATATACATACACTAATGCATTAATTAACTACCCTAACAAATGCTAAACATTTTTTTAATTCGTAAATATGTGGGCTTTAATAAAAAGTAATAAACTTTCGAAAACTTTCACAAAAACAGTGATTTTCGGATAGGCACATATCATAAAACCGTATCAAAGAAACAATATTAATTATTGTAGAAAGACTTTAAAATGTGAGTGCTGTAGAAATATTTTAAATATAAGATGCTAACAAATTAATTTTTTGTAAAATAACTTCTTTAAATTTATATTCCACAATATTCGAATTAACATTAAATTTTGTTGTTAGTTATAAACTTAATAGTTAAACATCAGTTTATTAATGAATTAGAAAAATGATATCAAAACAGTTTTAAATGTAATGAAATATAAGCCTTAAGCGTTTAATCTAATATATAATGTCAAATTTGCATTTCAGTTTACTTCCGATAGTAATGACTGCATAAACATGTTTATATTGCTGACCAGTTACGTTGCCAAATATGCATTGCATTATTATTCATTATTTAACTTAATTTATGTTTTATTCTTATTCAATTTTACTAGGCGGTTGCGGACAAACATGATTCATCATAAATGTTAATACTATTTTTATTAAGCGTTTATAAGCAACAAATTTTTTTTCATGTATTCTACGTGGTTGTTAATCAAATAATTTGGAAAAGGGGCTTATTATATATTCATAAATTAAAGTAAAATAAAAATATTTTTCCTTATATAGAACTGTAACAGATAAGTTCATCAAATATAACTTCAGATTTTGGCATAGTCTGCATACAATTAATTAATTTATTGAAACATTATATATTATTAATAATCAATTATAATAATATTTTTGACAGATAATCATAGGATTGCTTTCTTCTGATATGTTTTGAGAATAACTTCTGCTTTAGAATAACATATTATTTCATAATATGAATTTTGAGATTCCACAAAGAGATATTTTGTTTCATTTTTCATTAAATTTAGTTAATTCGTTCATTAATCGCAGGTTTTATATAAGCAATAGAGTAGAAATATTTTAGAAGATTGAATGCACCTGTTCTTACGACTAATATAAATGTTTATATATAGTTTCTATTATAATATGTCTTGCAAAATGTGTTTCCTGTTGAATCTAGATTTTTAAAATTAATTTCAGCAAGATAACTTTTTAATAACAAATTCTACAGGTAAATTACACTACGTGACATTGAAAATGCAATACCTAGAACTCAGGCTCAGAAAGTGATGGAATTGGCTAAAAGAGAAACGAACAGTAACGAACAATAAGTGATGTTTATTTCAAAATGATATGTATAAAATGAGCATCTAAACAGTATGCTTAGTAATTTGTTGGACCACCCTTAGAGGCAATACATCCAGTAAACATCTAGGTTCAGACTCAAAGAGCGTAAGGATCATCTCCTGAGAAATAGCTGTCCCTTCTGTCTCAACTATTCGACACAGTTCGTTTTCTGAACGTGGCAGTGGCAACTTACGTAAACGACGTCCAATCACTTCCCAAATATGTTCTATTTGTGAGAGATCCTGGGAGATGGGCAACCAAAGCAGCAATCAGGTACCTTGAAGAACATGTTCGCTGAGGCACCCCTAGGCTGGTTTGGTGTTACTCTGCTCATAAATAGTATTCAACATCCCCTGACGGAAGGGTGGCATTACAGTATATAGCCCGTCATCCAGATATTGTTAGGATGTCATATTGCGAAAATACAGAAAAGTGGAGATCTGTAATTGTAAGCGATGGTACCAACCAAAACCATGAAGTCACGTTTTCAAGTGGTGTGGCCTTGCACAGTTGCTGCCAAATTCGTCCTGTAACGAGGTCACCGCCCGACTCGTAAACGGCAGGTATCATTGCTTAAACATAAGCGTGACTCATCTGAAAACTCCACATCATGCTAATTCAAGTCCACGTGGTTTTATCCCGACACCATCTCAAACGGATGTGCTTGCGCTTTTTACTCAATGTCAGCCTTCTTAACGAACGCTATGATTGTAAGCACCCGGATGCCAATTGGTGAATAACAGTCGTACTTGATATGGTAGCATCAAGAGTGTCCTGCCTCAAAATGTCAAATGAATTAGCCTGCAGGATCTCAAGTGAAAGCCAGCGGATGCATCTGTCTACGCGTGCTTACGTCACTCTGGCAGTACCACTACCCCTAGTATGTGCCACATTATCTTCTTGCAACCATCATTGTTACAGCCGGTGCATGGTGGAGTACGTAGGTACCTGTAGGTGTCTTCTGGGACTCGGCGCAGGGACCAACTTACTCTTCTTAGTCCGATAACCATATCCCTAGTGTACTCGTCTGTTTGTAGGAAATGCCTCGGTCTTCGGCATTCTAGCATGCGGAGTACTAAACGTTTCATATATTTGGAAGAAGATAATTGTGGTTGACGGGGCAACACAACAATTGCAGATTCTGCAAATTTCTTAGCTTATATATTACAATTCACCTGTCCCAGGATACAATGTACATCACATAATTTACATAACTCATAATATAATCGAGAATAATATAATCGATTATCCTTACATAACATGTATTTGATTTTAAAATTGTTATGTTACACATGTTAAGATTTTTAATCGGACTTTCAAAAGCATTATTATATGATTCTTAGATGTAAATTTAAGAATCAGAAGAAAAAGGGATTTTTTTGTGAACTCTTTTGAAGTATATTAAGAAATTCAAATAAATTAAATACTTAAGAAAAATGAACTCTTATCATTACACCTTTAAAAAAATTTTAACCGATATAATCTATAACATTTAAATATTTAGACTGAAAAATGATTTTAAAAAAAAAGAAGTTATTTTTCTATGAATGTGTCTTCGTAAATGCACTTAGTAACCTTTAAAAAATAAGGAATAACCATTAAATCTTAAAGATAGATTTCAAACCTCTTTATTCTTCAATAGGATTCCATTGCGTTTATTTTCATTTCTAAATGAACGCAACTAATTTAACTAAACTTTGTAAAATTTAAATATTTCTCATCATGTTTGGAGGCTTACACTGGGTAATCGTTTAAAATCATTCAAAAGTCAGTATTTTTTTAAATTTTCTTTTAACGTTTCACATTTACTTTTGTAATTTCAGAAACCTAATATCATATTATATCTTTAATTATATTTAATCACATACAAAAAAGAACTATAAATTACATTTTATTGCAGAAGATGGTCTCTCACTTAAGATATGTATTTATTATATTACCTGGAATAATCCTTGGAAAATATACATAAGTGCGAGTCCCTTTGAATATGATTATTTCAAGACACGAAATTTTAACTACGATAAAAAATATCACGAGATATTTTTATTGTTTCTATTAAAGTTTTCTAAACTATTTATAACATCCCATGTTTTGTGAATAATAAACTGAATCATTTATTTTCTTTCGTTTACTATGCCATTTAGGTAATAGAGTTTCCCCTATACCTTTTTTGAATAAATTTTACTTACACACAATCCTGTTTTAAACTGTAAATAATTTCAATAATATAGCGATTAAGATTTCAAAATGCGTGCGAGGTGATGTCTATATCTTGTCGTGAATGTCTCTAAGGACATAAATAGAGAAGTAATATGGATTGCTTTCATCTTAAAGCTGAGTTCAAAATTCCCTTGAGATTTGGATAGGAAAATTAGAATATAAGAATCAGTTCAGTTATCATCCTTTCACTTGATCGATACAAACTACACGGCTAATCATCATCAGTTCCATAACTATGTTATTTCAAATCCAAATATTTAAAATTTGATTCGTGATGTCTTATTAAAATATTCTACGTTTTCTGAAAGGAAAATATCTTATTTATATAATTTCAGAATGATAGTTCTCCTGGACACTTCTAGATCTTTATAGAACTCTTCAAATAATGCTTAGAGAAGACCACTTCAAATCGAGGTTAGATGGAATTTTAAGAAGCTATTGTTTAATGCTTGACTTTCTTTCAAACAGATAAAATATGTATGTAAAGATTAAATTTTAAGAATTTTCATTGTTTAAAATAAAAAAAAGTAATCTACACATGGGGATACAGAATCAAATGATAACTAAAATTTACTATTTGTAATATGTTGTTTTTAAGCTAATGTTACTTTGAAGGAAATTAAATTTGTCATCATTTGAATCAAGATCAGATTAAAAGAACAGTGCTTCAACTGGTAACTCCATCTCATGACCACCTCATCATGTTATATGATGAGGGTTTTTTTTTTTTTTTTTTTTTTGATAATTCCATTTAAATTACATCATCATCAATATTCCACGTGGCGAATCTTGGTGGAATCACAGCTCAGTCTCAGGAGTCGATACTGATCTATAAAGCTAATATCTTGATAAATAGGCAACCAAGACCCTCAAAATTTATTTTGATAATATTGAATAGAAAAAAGAATCTAATTATTTTAGAATACCATAGCTAACTTTAGAAAAACCATTCCAACACAATTAGGTTTTGTTACGTTTTTGCAAGATTTATTTTACATATATTCCGATGATTAACATATTAATTTTAATAAAAACCTAAAATATTATACAAAATGATGCACTTTGTCAACTTAGAATTTTTGTTTGAAAGAAAATAAAGTTTTTTATTCAATTATTTGTGTATAAGTATAATTGAATGTTTCAGCGCTTCCATATTATTGTTAATGCAATGTAGGTAAAAATTAACCAATTTGTAAAAGTGTCTTACAGAGCATGACAAAAGTTTTAAATGAATACTCATAAAAAAATTGTTTAAATTACAGTAATGTTTTGAAATAAATTAAGATAGACTTTTAGAAATAAAAAGGGTAATGAAAGTAATAAATTATAAATGACATTTTCGAAGGAAAGCTTTAAAGTAAAAAAAAAATTATATAAATGTAATACCTCACAGACAAAAATGAAGATAAATTTACTACACCCAGAGAAAATCCCTGACTGTTACACTTATAAAAAAGCAATTTTTTCGTTCGATTTAATTAAAACTTAAAAACAAAATTGAATGTTTATTAAAACCGTTAAGAATCTAATATTTCCTTAAGGGTTTTGATTTTTTAGAGATTGTTATTTTAAAGGAAAATTTTCAAAAATAGAATATTATATATATATATATATATTGAATCTTCATTTCTTTGAATTTTTGTAAGTAATTTTTATATTTTGA
>BMAW01125554.1:0-56960 GCA_019974015.1 Nephila pilipes | reverse complement strand
AATGTTTGAACTTTACCATTCAGTTCCCAGTCTGGATGCATATGTTTTGTTTTGTCAGATATTCAGTTTATTAATTTAGTTTCAAATTTTATTTCATTTCTTATTAATTTATGTTATATAGTTCTATAAATATTTCCTTTTGTTGATTTTTGGATTTTAATTGTTCTCTTGTTTGTTATGTGTTTTTAATTATGATTTAATTGCTTATATATATATATATAATAATATAATATTGATGTAAAATATTAAGAGCGAAATCTAAATGTTTAAGAAATGATTAAAGTTAACTGAAGGTTTTATTTTCATTCATTACTACAATTGCTTTTCGAAAAAGTTATATGTAATGAAATATAAATGCTTTTGCGAATAAGTAATTTAAAATACTTTGATATGTAACAATAAAGTCACTCCATTTGTAATTCAATTTCTATTAATAACTTTTTACTCTGTTATTTATTAATGCATTTTTCTTTAATTTTACTTATAAATTTACGTAAGGTAATAAATTTTCTTTTCCTAGAAAAAAATTTATAATTAAATATCTACTTTCTTAATAAATATTTTGAATTTTAACATTCCTGTTTTTTCCTTATAACGGTAAAGGATTTATCACTATAGATTCAAGTGTCAAAAAAAAAAAAAGAATTATTACTTCTTATAGAAGTTGGAAAATAATAAACTAAATTCTAAGATTTCAAATCACATTTAATATATATGGTAGAGAAAGCATTTCATCAGTTTTTGTTAACAGATTGTAAAACATTTTTTATGGTTATTAAATAAATCTGGAAAAAATAATAATGAATAATTTAGAATTGTATCAAATTTAATGAGGTGTACTATTTCGCGGAAAGAAACTGAAAGAGACAATTCTTCTGTTTTTACTTATCGAATTCTGAAAACTCAAAAGTAATTTATTTTCTTTTATGCTTAGTTTTCTAATTCATTAAAGCTATTTATGAGTTGTAAACTCATTTTCTTTTTAACTTAAATATGCATATTTCAAAAGCAATTCTAGTGACTTGTACTTTAAATTAGGAATTTAATCCTTTATTCAAACTCTTAGGGAATTCTCAGAATAAATTTAATACAAAAAACATATTTTTTAAATCAGTCTTGACACTTTCATTTTATAATCACTAATTTAAAAAAATGAAATACGAGAAATAATTAAGTTGTTCCATTAGTTTCATGAGGGACCATAAATGAGTTGGCATTTAATATGCAAATTGTAAAATCATATGAATTGTTCTGTACCCTGCAATCATCCATGAAACATGTATGGTGGAGTCTTATCCATTCGATTTTGACGCCAATCATAATGAATATAATCAAAATAAATTCTTCTTTTTGTACATGAGACTTTTCTCTTCTTTTCTCATTCAACTCAAGCATTTTCAGTGAATTTATTTGACTAAACAAAGAGGAATTCAAATATTTTTTTAAAAAAATTATTAAAATAAATAAATTGCTTCGCCATTCTGCTTCATTTAAAACTTTGGTTTTTTTTTCTTCTTTATATTGAATCCTATCATAAAATCATTTTATTCATTGTAGCAAAATTTTATTTCAGAGATACTGTATAAATAATGAAAGAAGAAAATAGGATTTGCATGTCTAATAAATAAAAACGTTGTGTAAGAAAATGATGAAATGAATAAAAACGAAAATTTAATGAAGGAAAACGAAAGTATTTTATAATTTCAAAAAGCTATGAAATATTTAGTAAATATTAGATTATTATTTTTTTTAAAAATAAATACAGAATTTCCTTAATTTTGATAACTTTCTATGACTTACATTTCAAATATTATTCACAATACTGACGCATGAAAAAGTGAGTATATATTTCAAAAGTGTGAAAAAATGAATTGTCATGGAATTTAATGAAATTAAATAAAGGAACAAAAATATATTTTCACAAAAAAATGTTATATCAAAAATATATATTCAATAGTTTAATTGCTTGGTGTACATTTCATTATTGTGTTTATTTTAGTAAGAAAGAACAAGGAAAATAAATATACTTTTTAGTTCAATTAACTAACTTATTTAGATAAAATGAAAAATGCACTGAAATTGTTACAAACTAACTCAAAATGTTATTGGAATTCAAATTACATATAATTCTTGAAGAAGATAAAAGAAAAATAGAAAAAAATATTGAATGCTTAAAAATGAAGAGCTTAAAATTTTTTCAATACCTAAACATGTTATTTATGATATAAAGCGATTTTTTCCAAATAAAAGAGATAGTAAAAACCATATAGATATAATGTCCTTTGATGTCCTCTGAAATGAAAAAAATAAAAATAAACAGTGTCTTAAAAAATAACTATCGAAGTGGAACAGGAATATGTAGGTGTAGTTCGCAGATACAGGAAAAGGGACAACAGAAGTCTTAAGAAGAATTGAATGTTTTATTCAAAAAACATAATTAGTTACAATATAGCGATACTATAAATAAAACGTTGGGTCACATCTGATCTTTATGTAATATGTTTTCTCTCTTAGCATTAAATCGTGAAGACGGAAGATTTTCCCATGTAAAATTGTTTATCAAATTATTCTCAGTTTTCAAGAAAAAGTATACCTTACTATACTTAGAAGACTTACGGTTGGTTTACAAGTAGTATTTAAATATTGACATATTTCTTGAATATGTACTAAAAGTAAAATAAGTTAAGGAAATCGTAGTATACAAAAGACGATAAAAATAAACTCACAGCATAATGATAAATAACTATTCGATAGAATGTATGAAAGTTTTAAAAACAGTTTATTACAATAATTTGGATGAAAAAAATCTAATCAAACTGATGATTCTTTTAATAATCAATAAAATAATATCCTTCGATAATTGTTTTTCAATTTATTTCTTCTCTTCCGTATTTATTAAATTGAATTAGTAAATTATTGTGAATTGAACTAATTGAATCAATCCATTTTGAAGTAATTGAACGAATATATTATACTGAATTAATTGAATTAATCTATTATTATTCAAAATTTCGATTTTACATAAATATGAAATGGAACAAAAAAAGAAGAATGGAAAAATGAGAATCGTATATTATCATCAGATGAGATATTTATTCAAAAAATTTTCATGCAGCAGAGAAAAGCGTTTTTAATTTTTTAAAAAAGAAATTCAATTTAAATAAATTGACTTGAAGCTTCTAAATTATGTTTAATTATATTTTATAAAAAAAAATCTTAGAATTGGAACGTAAATACTATTTTAAAACAATCAAGGAAATGAATTTTTTTAGAGCAAATCAGAAAAAAAATCTCATTGGATTCGGAGCAATGTATAATTACATTTAAAAGCATGGTTATTACATAAATGATGATAAAAAGTTTTAATGCAAGATTTTATATAATTTAATTTATCTCATTTTTATCAATTTAGTTTATCTCTTATTAAGTATGGTCAATAACAGTTCATTAAAAATAATTTATTGAAAACATTTAAATAATTTTTAAACTATAGTTCTATAAACAGCAAGTATACTATTTAAAGGCCTATATAAGGTTAAAAATTTTCGAAAGTTCTCACATAACATGAGATTTAAGGTAAAATTATCTTCTTTTATTTTAAATATTGTTCATATATATCCAAAATTATGCTTTTGAAGTTTCATTAACATCTGAATAAAAATTATTAAGACAATATAAAATAACTGCATAAATAAAAAAATATATTTAAATTAATAATGCCTCAGAGAGTGTATATGAAATTATCTGAAATATTTATCAAAAAAGCTTATTTTTCAAATGTTGCCTAATTTAAGTAATTATACGTCAGAAAAATTCTGAAAAATATTTATTGTCAATTTAAAAAGTACAGGAAACTTCTTCATTGTGTTCTATAATACAGAACTCGCTCCATGTAATAGAATTAGGGCTGATTATAAAATAAGAGTACTTTTTCTTATCAATGCTCCTTAATAATTCAAAATAGTTTTAGCTTTAGAATCATCAATGTATTCTGTTCAGAGTAATAATATTCATATAAGTATACTTGGTATGCCTTCCAGCGATTTATGGTATACTTATAATATACTTTAAGCATTTTTTTTTCTTGTATTATATCTTTTACCAAGAAGAAAAAAATATAAGCATTTTCCTCTGTAAAATTATCAGTTTTAAAACAAAAAGGTAAGAATGAAGCTTACTTAAAAAAAACTGAACCTGCTGAATTCCAAGTTTCGAATTTCCTTAAGTCGGTAAGATTTACCATTATCGAAACTCTCAGAGGGATTTTTTTTTCACGCCACGTGAAATTATTCTGTGCCGCTTTTTGAAGAGAGTTTTGAAAGCCTAAAATAAAATAAATGTTCCGCCTTAAAAAAGTGAAGAAAAATAAATTGAATTCCCTATTTTCTGACAAAAGAAGAAAAAGCTAGAATCTCCATACATATTGACGACTTTTTAAAAGGCAGCGAGAAAATGGACAGTGAAGTTTTTAGATTTTTCAATGACAGTCATATTACGTCACTTCGTTCCCATTCTTCTAAACGAATTAAAGAGATTATACTCTATTGATAATATTGTTTATAAGAAAAGGTTATTCTTTCACATTAAATTTAAAAGTAGATCAAAGATTCATCATTGCTCAATATCGCGTGAAAGTACTTTTTTAAAGGAAGAGTTAAAATTATTTAAATTTTATAACTTGATATTCATTGAATTTTTGTAAATACCATATTATATTTACTGATAAATGAAATACCAAATGTAAAAATATGTTAGGCTAACCAAATCTACTTTGTAGTCCGTTGAATACACTGTTGGTGACGTGCTGTTTCAACAGTTTGACGCACAATTGTGCTATTTTTGATGATTCCAATATTCAAACCTTAACAAAAATGAACTAGCATTTATCATTAATAACTGTTTCATAATTCTGGGATAGATACTATTTTGTAGACATTTTATTGACTGATCATTTCTGACTATGTCGAGTCTTTTCGTTAAATTCTTTATATATGTCCGTGTGTATGAATAAAGCAAAGACTGCCAAACAGCTTCTATAGATGATAGTAGAGACGAATCTAAGAATAATTTTAAGCAGTAAGCATTTTATAAAAACTCAGGAGGTTTATTAGCATAACATTTGTCAAAAAATACTTTGTTATTCGAACGTTGCAAGTAAATCTAAGATTATGGTTAAAGGAAATTAAAATTTGATGGAAAACAATGAGTAATATTTTACCAAACGATCAAAATACGAACTTTCCTTTTTTATTCTAAGAATGGATCTAATAATTGCATAAACTCTACATGAAATTTTATTTACGTTTTGAATAACATCCCATTTCCCAAATTACCATTCCTAAATTATCATATTTATCTCTGTACAGTTAACACATACAGAAAAAATAGCAACAGTGCTCTAGAATTAATGATTATCCATAAACAATCAAAACTTTTAAAATTAAATGTAGCAACATTCATTAGGAGACCAGAAATATCCTTTTATATTTTGTATACAATTGAATATCTGGTATCCAACCTTTTCATATAAAACCTTTTGATTAGTTTTGTTTTTCTTATGTTCATTATATTTACCTACACTTAGTTATAATATAGAAATTAATGATATTGTGATATAGAAAAGAAATAAACAACATTAATTTCTAATTAAGGCTAGTGTGTTATAAGCAAAGCGTTACTACATTCGAATTTAAATATTTTTTTAAAATGATAAACGTCTTAAGCAATGCTGCTGTATGTAAATTCTCAATTGTATGCATACACTGTATAAATGTACCTAATTGCGGGGAATCGATTCTGGCTTCAGTCAATTTCCATCTCGCATGTAATGGTAATTTCTATCCACGCCCATCACAGAAAAATCCCTCCACGATGTCTCCCCGTGGAGACCACTAATGGCCAATCCATCACATTTGTACGCCCTTCCGATATCTGTCATGTTTGGACCCCAGCTCTCAAGGAGGAAAGAAATGTTGGTTCAGAAAGATCAAGATGAAGATATATTGGAAGCATGAGAGGTCATTTCGTATAAGAGTGCTTTGGGTTCCATTGTCTTCCGGAAAAAAAAGTATTTTAAAGTACTGAAATAGAGTGTTGTTGTTTTTCAAAATAGTCCTACCAGAAGAACAGTTGTGGCTGAAAAACGAGAAACACATTCGTGTTAATGGAACTTCTTCTCCGTGTTTTGTTACTTCAGACTAGAGAACTGGATAAACATTCTGGGTATTCATTCGGTAAAGCTGAATTAAAAGAAAGTCTAGTTTCAAAAAATTGTAAGAAATAAATTTGCTTGAAATTATTAGCTACGTTTGATGTGACGTATAAAATTTTAAAACATTCTGGTGATATTTAAGTGTAACAGAACATGCGAGAAAAATAAAAAAAATACCAAATTTAAGACTCCTTTTTATGACATTTATGTTTTATATTCGTAAAGAATAAGTTTTTTGTGTACCCAATAATGATATCTTTATTATTTTATTGGACTATAAAAGTATTTTTTTTATTTAAAAAAAAAAAGTTTTCCTCTTCAGTTGAGTATGAACATGAATTTTTAATTATATTTGCATTTAGGTACCCTTTTTAAAAATAACGTTCCATAAATATACAAAATACTTTACTCCTCGTAAATAAAATAGAACTGAAAAAATAAAAAAATAATTATCTTTTTATAATGATATTACAGTATGTTTTTCTCCGAAAAAATTACTAAACTTTGAAATTTTGGAAATTTTAACTTTTTCTCTTTTCTACATATAAAACTTATTCTTAAAATGTGGGTATTACTTACAGAAAAAAATTATTTTTGATTCACTGTATGCTATATGTATGTTATATCATTTAAATACGCATAAAATAATAGGAAAAACATTGTGTAACATTTTTCTTAAAAATGGTACCTAAATACAAATATATCTCACAAAGCCTGTCTATACTTAACTAAGAGGGGGAAAACCTTTTTGATAAAAAAAGTGTTTTTATAGATCTATAGAATCATTAAAATACATTATTAGGCACACAAAAAAATTAAACTCTACTAATCATATTAAAAGCTATACGTCACAAAAGCAAGAAGTTTGAATGTTCTTTTAAAAATTTATTCCGCTTAATTAATTTGAAATAATTTATGTTATTGTAAGATTTTTTTCTCCAGTACATATAATGTTTCTATCTCTTCATCAAAATCAGAATTTTTATAAGCCTCCTTTTTTTATTTTCTCTATTTTATCCTTTCAAAAAATACATTAATACTTCTACACGTGAATGTCAAATATTATATAACAAACTCATTTACATCACACGTGTCATACTATTAAATTATTTCAAGATACCTTTGTATTCCTGCTACGATGTATTCTTCCTACATGTTTTTTGTTTTTATATAAAAAAAAGTAACTCATATTCTCCTTTCAATCCATTACATTGTCAAATATAGCAAACAAAGTATTACTTTACGCAAACAAGAGATTTATTGCGGAGAAAATCACAAATGTGTTTAATATGTTTTTGTGGGGGATAAATTTATGAATATTATTCGGGAGAATTATTCACGCCACACCAACTAATTAATTAGTAAATAAAGCCCCTTTTTCATATAAGCGTCAATGAACAATGATTTTTTAATAAATACTGTTATCACCAGGTTTTGGATTTTATCTGCTTATAGTTTGAGCTATGTCTAATTACTGAATTAATTTTAGCTTTGGATAAGTTTTTTTTAATTTATTGGTTAGACAAAGATCAAGTAACTTATCTTTTTAAAAAATTACAAAATAATTAATGCATATTTTATGGAATAATTTTTCATACTTTTGCATAAATTTGTTTTTTAAGTATAAAGAAAATAATTCTTAAGTTATTTATCTTGATCTCTAACAAAAATTATTTCTAGCAAATGAACTAATCTGTAAAATAATTGCTATGTGTTTTTTGAGATTAAAACATGACTATTGTATAGTAGCCTAGTTCGTATCCATTTAGTAATTCTTTCAAATTCGATGACGATTTTTTCTAGTTAGAAACTACTTGATTAACCAAATGTTAAAAAAGCTATGTAGATACATGACCAAACTTTAAGCAAAATTCCAAAATGGCTAAAAAAGTGTGAGTAATTGTTGGTGAACTTATTACTCGAAATAACTTGTGGAGAATCAATAGTAGAATCATCTATCGAAGGTGAAGTTTTGTATTTATGCAAAACATTTCAGTCAATGTCTTCATGCACGTCGAAACGCGGATAAACCGGAACTCTCACGTCTTAAGCAGTTCTGGCAGCTTTCGTGCACTTTTTGCGCAGAGGAAAGCTGTTAATTAGTATCCAGAAAGAAAGGTGGCACAAAGACAACAAATGAACATATTTGAGAAAGGAGGAATCTTTGGAATACTTTAATCCAGAGGATCACACATCGAAGTGTCTGAAATTCTGAATGTAACTGATTGTGTGATCTCAAGATTCGGGCATGGGTTTTAAATTGAAGAAGATGTTAACCAACGATCAGTACCAGGTCGACCAAGAGTCCCAACTATTAGCCAAAACTGATATCTGACAATAACTGCTCGACGCCAGAGGGCAGAACCCAGAGAATTGGGTTCAGTTCTCACACCGCCACAGGAGTACAAGTTTAAAAAAAAGGTTTTACAGGAGACTCTCTTTCTTATGTTGGTCTTTACGCCACATGACCTGCAGTTTGCATTTCATCATATCTACACATACAAGTTCTCATTCAATTTTTAGTTTAGAATATCAGTACTGGAATTAAAGTCCAGTGGCCATATACATAATGTGATATTCAGTGATGAATCTCACCTTAGTCTGAACACTGATTATCATTGGCTAACGATATGGTGAATACGTGAAACTCACTTTCACTCGTAAAGCTTTACGGAAAGACACCGTTTTCCATCAGGGAAAGTCAAGATGCGGGAAGACATCTTGCTAAGCTGCCAAACAGATCTCCATATCTATGAAATGGGTTTGTGAGGCCTAAAAAATATAAAGTTTAAATTCTTCAGGAGTATGTTTACCTGTTCCGAGGTCGACGACTTCCTCGAAACGGAAAATAACCAACGCAAGCCGGGGCCTGCTCACTCGCTTCATCTGAATCTTATCAAGTATGAGTGAGATATGCTCGGGAGCAAGCTCTCAGCCGTTCAACACCCACCAAGCTCCAATCAAGAACTGAAAAGACGTTTGTGACCAATGTAGTTTGGGTCCCAAAACACATCCATAACGTTAATGTCACAGCAAGATGGATAATCACTGTGAAACACACCTGTTGTCAGAGGTCAGAGAACTTATCATACACCTTATTTAAGTACATTATCCCATTTTTGTTTCATTTAATTTCACTAGAGAATAAACTCCTCTTATGTCCAGTTTTATTTCAAATTATTTCTTTGTATAGTAATAACGGTTATTATAGTTCTTTCGCATTGCTTTTTTTATAAGCATTAATCCATTAAACAATCGCAAATCACGTTTCTAACCATTTCGCCTTAGATTTCTTTCATTATTCACAATTTCCAATATATATATATATATATATATATATATATATATATTACTATCAAAGATTATGGAATATATAGGAAAATAAAATTTTTTAAAACGTAAAGTCCTTTGATCAAAATTATATTTAGAACATCCAAAAAAAGTACTTAGAGCAGAAAAGTTTACTTTTATTACATCTGTTAACATTCTTTGAAGGGAAAGAAGCTGGAGTCGCTTTTGATAAGAATGGCTACGGGAAAATTCTGTAATGTTTCTAACGCAAGTGTAATGTTCAAATGTTTTGAAAAGTAAAATTGGATCCTTAGCCTCATTGCATTGTCTAATAAGGCAAAGAATAAAGCAAAAGTTTTACGTTTCGAAATTACTAAATATTTGAAACAATGTTTCCGCGTGATTCTTGATACTTCCGAGTACTATTAAATAATACCCTTTGAGTACTATGCAGTATTTGATAAATATTATAAAACTTCATAACAAAATAATAAATAAAAGTGTTATTCTAAATCAAACATGGTTGAAAATGATAAAAATCGATAAGTATATCATGATTAAATTTGAATAATGCAAACTGAAAAAAATTATGAAACTAACTGTGACGTAGATATATACAGAAAATAAAATTAAACATAGAAGAAAATTTCACTTTTATGGTGTTCTATAAAACGATTAAGATAAATAAATTATTTGAAATGCATCTTTTTTTCCTTCACCTGTGTTTAACAAAGGAAACTTACTTAAAAAAATTATTGCTAAAAATGAAATTAGTGAGATTATTAAAATTATTTTATTTACTGATTCTTGTGTTAAAATCGTACTGCTTGTAGTGCGTATGAGTATTAAATTCAATAGTTATGTTTATTATAATGATACTTTCTTTTCAAAATTACGTCATTTCGGATAATTCCCAAATACTTGCAGATTTATTATTCTACCATAACTAAATTCACGAGATTTTGTTAACATTCCTATACAGATCATGATACTTAAATTATTCTTTATCATATATATATATATATATATATATATATATATATATATATTTCCTTTCTTATATATGAGAAAGGAAATTTTTAACATTATGATTTTCTATGGTACCATAATTTATTTACATTTGAACTTTACTAATTGTTACAACAAATAAAATTAAAGTAAAATATCTTAAGCTTTCAATCGCTTACATTCACTTTGTTAAGTTCGAGATAAATCTGAGTCAAATATCCTTTCAGTCTGCATTTTTCATAATTTTTAGTAAAATCTTTCCTCTGTCAAAAGAAATTTATACATTTATTTTTTAAATATTAAATTTGGGTATTTTTTGTAAGAAAACTGTTATTAGAAATTTTTATAATACCTTATACTCATGTTGACATGTATTGAACTTAATTGAATATATATAATTTTTTATAGGCATATTTTTAATATTATTTTTATTACCCTTGATATATACATTCAATTCATTCCGCATTGTCTGTCAAGAGGATTTTAGACAAGTGTAATGTCTCAGTGTTAGACCCTCCACCTTATTCGCCTGATCATGCACCATGGGACTTCTACCTGTTTTCTAAGGTGATATCTGAATCAAAAGGACATCTGTATCTGAGATCTGAGTCCATTTAACCTGTGAAAAAGCGGCAGGCATCTTGAAGAATCTGACAGAAGAAGACTATCAGCCCTGATTCGAACAATGGAAGATTCCCATGGGGCGTTGTGGGAACAGAGGAGGGCTGTATATTGAAGGTGGTAATAACTAACTATGGATGGCATAAAAAATGTTTCATGCCGGAAACTCAATAAAATTTTCAATTCTTTCAATTAAATTATCATAACGTTTTTAAATTTCTCTTTTAAAAGTTCTTTTGCTTATTTTTGAAAATTCCTCACTTAATTCAAATTTATAGAATATAAGTGATATTAAAGTCATGTATTCTGAAAAAAATGTCATTGATAAGGAAAATCATGGTATACTAACTGTTAAATGTTGGATACAGATGTATCAATTCTAATTTTTTACTGGAAAAGATTTTCTAAAAATGTGGAATTTAATGGTGTAGTTCGCAATTATAATATAAAACTTATAACAGTTTCTAATCATATTCGCTGTGCTGGGCTGATGCAGGCTTAAGACGTAGAAGATCCTTTTTAACATCTCGTGATAAGTGGGCCGATAATTAAATATTATAAATTAATGCCCGACCCTTCAAATATGATCGTTTCGCAAACGTTAAGTTTGATCTTGAATATTCACTGAAATATTGGAGATTAATTACACAATTTTTTTTAAATTTAGAGATTTCAAAGCTGAGAAATTCAAATACCTATAAAGTCTGGTATGTTACAATTCACTTTTTTTGCAGCTGCCTTTAATAATTTATATTTTTGGCGGAATTACATTTTCAATATTGTTATATGTTTCGAAATAAAAGAAAACATTAATTTAAAGCTATAAGCATTTCTGTTAAATGTTGGGGAGACTGTTAAAAACTTAAGACTTAAGCTAACGTTAAACCAATTCTTAACAACTGGGAGAAAAAATTCAGAAACTTTAAGAGAAATTTTACAGTAATTGAAATGTAAGTTAATTTTCCATGAGAAATTAAATACTGATAAAATTCGATTCAATAATTAGAAAATTCTTTTTAGAAGTTAATTAAGTATATTAATTAACTTAGTAATTGATTTTTGTCATCATATTTTATTTCCTATTTCATCATTAACATTGATATCAATTTAACCCAGCTGCGATGAGAATTACGCACTCTATTTAAGAATATCTAATTTTTGACTTCTTAAATAGATTCACTTCATATTTTAAAAAGAATGGAAATATTTTTTTAAAAAATTAAAAATATTAAAAATGGTTGAAACTTAATATATATATATATAAACAGTTGTGTGAAAACATTAATTTAAAGAAAAAGATGTTAAAAGACAAAAAATAGAATGAAAAATGAGCTTATTTTCTGTGTTGGGAATCAATTTTAATATGTAATATGCAGCAATATCTAAAATCTACCAGTAATGAAGTTCGGTTTTCAATTTCATCCCTTTGTAACTGATCGAAATTTTAATTAAATTATCAACTGTATTAACTAAAAAATAATAAATGATTTCATATTAACAGAATTTTGATATTTATATTTTTGGTATAAAAATTTTGAAAATTTAACTTAAAATCCAGCAATATTTTAATTTATGCGTTAATTAAATTTATCTTAATGTATTTCAATTGATTAAACCGTAACTGTGGAAAAGACTGTATTAAACATAAAAATTTGGATTCTAACATATTGTTTTTACCATGAAATTTACTACTTCCGTCTCAGAATTCATTAAGTAAACTTAATTACACAACACTTATAGTTATTATTTCTCCCTCTGCTTCCAATAAAAAATAAATAGCCATATATGGTGCTTGCAATCTATTTATCACTTTGAATTATTCTCTAATCATGTATCGTTGCTTGAAATATTATCAGAGAATATGTGTAAACAATATTCATCACAACTAGAGAATTCTATGTCTTATATATATATATATTACGGAATAAAGTGGTTCGCTTATCAGAACATGTTAATTTTTCACAGATTGCTTTGTAGATAAATTATTGTAGTATTAGATCATTTAATCATTCTCTGAAACATTAATAAAATTAATATAGAGCAGTGCATTATATATATATATATATATATATATATATATATATATATATATATATATTCGTGGTTAAAAAATAAAGCTATTGTTTAATTTTCGTGATTGGTGTTAATGGTAACGTAACCATTCGATAACAGTCATTACAAGTAAAAAATCTGTAAAATCCTTTTATAAGATATATGGATATATGGATCACCATATTCGAAAGGAAATATGGTGAACTACATATATCTTACTAACATCTGTTAACTTTTCTTTTAGAGTGGTATTACAAATAGCAGTTTACAAATCAGCTTTAAAATTCTAATATTTATCGTATAACTTTATTTATCTATTTAAATTTAAAAAGAATATTAAATTTATTGAAAAGTCTGAAAAAATTCTTCAGTCTGCCTTCAAGAATTCTAATTATAATTGCCCTATATAAAAAATACAAAAAAAAAATTATAATCCTTCAATATTTTATGGTTTCTTACTTATGATTAATATTCTGAAAAAGGAGTGTTATTTTAAGTAATTTCCGATGTCTGGGAGATCTCAGAAATACAAAGAAGTTTTTGCGTATTCAAGAAATGATATCGTACATTTACTGGTATTGGAAGATGAAACGCAATTAGTATGTAGCAGGAACCACTCTATTATCTGAGCATGTGTTACTAAATTTAGGCTTAATTTACGTTGAAAAAGTTATAGTGACTACCTACCACTCTAGAATTTAAAACGCCTTAATAACTAGCCAGTGCAGGTCGTTTCTTTTAGTCCAGTTGGTAAGAGATCAACAAAAAGAAACCGGCTTTTCGAACCAAGTGGTGGAGGGTTCAATACAGCTGCCGGGAACCAAGTTCAACAGTCTCTCCCATTCCAAGAGGTCGGAAAAAATTGATGCAGTAAAGTTATAAAGAAATATTGAAAGGTACTTTACATTGAATCTGTCAGCGTTTCCAAGTAATTCATGCTCTTTCAGCGTAGTATTTCTTGGAGTATTGTTCTAGTTAAAATTTTTCTTCATCATGTTCTAGGCTTGATAAAATTCAACGTGATTTGTAAATGAACGTAAACTTATGAATCAAATAAAGGAATTTGTGACTGTTTCAACATCATGCATGTTTAAATTACTTGTACTAGTGACGAAGTGAATGAAATGTTTTCACTGAAGTTATATTTATTAAGCGTGTTTTGAAAACTAATCCCACATTTTAAAATTGAGTACGATGATACGATGTCAAGAAGACATTTAATAGAACACTGTGATAGAAAATAATATTTTAAATCTTTTACATCTAAAGAAAAAATTACCTTTTTTTTAAAAAAAAATTAAATTTATTTGAAATACGGTAAAAGAGCTCAATTGCTTTCAGAATTATTGAAAATTATATCATTACATTTCGACGCTAAAAGCTTAGAATTAAAGGAATCGTGAAATAAAAGACATTGGAAAAGTTTCATAGTATATTTTTAAATTAAAAATAAAATGTGTTTATGCTGGTGAGGCCTTTCTTTCCTTATTTAACTCTACAATCATCGTATAGTCTATTTAAACAATCAACAAGTTCAAAACTTCAATTGAATTCCATAAGAGCAATAAAAATACTTAATCAGAGTTTTCTTCAGAATAGCTTATATTCTAATTGTGAACCCTTACTTTATATTCTAATAAGGAAGTCTTAGCTTACCAAATCATTGGTTCAAGCACTTCTTGATTATATAAGGTAACCAGATTTTACATTCAAAAAGCGGGACACCATTGACGGGGGGGATGCTTGATTAAAAATTTGTTACCTAAAAATACTTACATTTGATTGGTATCTAAATAATTTACTTACCTTAATCATTCGAATAGCTTATTTGTTGACATTACTTGTTTAATTAGCACTAGCACGCAGTACGATGTGTATCACATGAGAGACAGTTACAAAACTAAATATGCGAAGGCGTTATTTCGTGGACGACCAACAAACTCCTTACACACTGACCCTTCCCCTTTCTAAAATTCCCCTCCGTTTCCAATTTTTGTATAAGGAGTAATTCCTTTGCAACAATGTTCCAAATGATGCTAGATCGCTAGCGGAGCATGTCGCCATAAGAATCAAATCTGTGGAAGTATACAAAGTGTTCTCTCTTCTTTTTACAGCTACAAAATGCTTTCGTCGATGCCAATGCCGAAAAATGCCACTGTTCATTAAGTCAAAACAATGATGGTCATATTCTAGCAGCTGATCAAAAGCGAACTTTGATAAGCAGTTCTCAACAATTAATTTCATTATTAAGGTTTAACATTATGAAATTAACAAAAATAATATAAAGCTCATGTCCTGGTGAAATAGCTACATGGAAGCCAAAAAACGTATATTCCCTTCCCGTTCCCTAGCTTGTCGTGCAATCTTTCTAAAAATCGGGACTTTCTTGAAACCTCGCGGGATTGATTGATAAATTGTTAAAAATCGGGACTCTCCCGCTAAAAGAAGGACGTCTGGTCAATTATGATAATCGCATATTCGAATCTTATTATTTTAACTAGTAGTCGCTTCAACCCAAACGATTCAATTCAAAGATTCAATCCAATTTACAAATATCTATGAGCTTGTCGATATCTTCTACCTTCCTTTTTCTTACCTTTCAGTTTTATTTATCTTATTTATCACTATCTATAATTCAATTCAGTATACTTCTTATATCCATCTAATTTACCTAATCAGGTTTTAATTTGGTTGGGAAGAAACTGTAATTTTATGCAGTTTAATTTATTATAAAGTCTCAGAGGTTAATGAAGTTAAAATCGCAAATTTCCTAACGTCATATTGGTAGTCATGTAAGATTTTAAGTGGGAGATTATTTTCATGTCATAAACAGTCTTCTTCGAGCTAAACAATACAATTACAAATAAATCAAGGTAAAAAATTGATTTCTGTATCCTTAAAAAAAACTAATAACATAACAAAATACGTTACGGTAATTTTCAGTTAAAAATATAGGTAAATAAATTTTCAGCTTAAATATTTTAAAATTTAGCTAAAATTATTTGACTTCGGAAAATATTTTACAAAATCATACTAAATTAACAATTTATCTGTTTGAGTTACGCTTCCTTAATATAGAAACAAAGTCGTAAAATTCTAAATTATGAACTATGATATTAATAATACTGATAACAGTCTTAATTTAAAGAAAGAATTACCTCTTCAACATTATAAGGAATGAACATTTTAAGGATTTCAGAATAAGCGAGGAATTTCGGATTACTATACCTAAGACTCCTTGTTTTTGTCATAAATATATTTTCCTATAAAAGTATTTTTTGTCAAAAAGTTTTTCCCCCTCTTAATTGAATATGGATAAGATTTGTGAGAAATAAATGTATTTAGATACTATTTTAATGAAAACTATTACAGTTTATGTTTCCAAATTACTTATACTTCTCTAAAGGGTACTTATGCATAAATTCAACCAAAAATATTTTGTATCTAACTAATACCTAAATTTTAAGAAATAATGTTTTGCATTAAAAAGGAACAATAATAAAAATTTCTGTAATTTTTTCAAGGACAACATACAATAACATCATTAAAAAGGTTGTTTCACTATTTTTATTTCATGCTTTATATATGAGAAGTGACATGATTTGGATATTTATGGAATATTATTTTTAAAAAATGGTACCTAAACGCAAATACATATGAAAAATCATGTCCATATTCAATTAAATTGGAAACTTTTTGACTAAAAAATACTTTTGTAGTTCAGTAAAATTATTCAAATAAATTTATTTGGCACACGAAAAACTTAACATCTATAAATAATTTTAAAACATAAATTTCACAAAAAAGAGTCTTAAATTCGATATATTACTTTCCTCCTCATTGTACCCTTAATAGTTCACAAAACCTATAACGGAATACCCATTCATGTTTCTAAGCGCATTTTTCTATCCCGTTGTTTTATGCAAGATCTCGTGAACTATTAAATCAGCTTATAACTCAAAACTCCTCTGTAATGAGTATAAAGTCAAGTGAAGTGCGTATAGGTGGCTGTAGGAATCGGAAAGTTTGATTGCAAAGATGGACGTATTTTTATGCTGAGTCCAAATTAACACTCGACGCTTTTGGACAGAAGGTATGCAGTTTCTCAGATCAAATTACGATTCGTTCCTGATTCTGAACCATCTTTAATGTTGTTCAGATATTTAAGCATTTAGATATTCTTTAGTTCAGGATTCGTAAAAAGTACTGCTCCACATTCGTAGTTACCAAGTTCTGGATCACTTTAAGCATTTAATAAATATCAGTATCAGTTTCTGCACAGATCCTTTTCTGTGTAAATAATATTATATTGAGATGGATGGTTCAAGTAGGTAAGCCGGAGCTTCGAATTTACAGCAAAGTTTAATAATTTGGTTTCTAAAACACATATAATTATTTATCAAGTAGCTTTAAATTCCCATTATTCAAATAAAATAAGAAGTAATTAAAAATAAAACTAGCAGTTTTGAAGTGTGTCGCTTGAGTAATACTGAAACAATTAATCAAACAACTAAAAAGCCTTTAAACAAAAAAAGTTTATTCTATTTCCAAATCATTATACAAATATCATCGAATATCGTTGGGTGAGAAAATAGCCATCGTAAAATGTTATTGCTTTCTTCTTAATTAATAATTGTTCATAAGAGACTAATTTCAGTTTATTAAACTCGTTTTGCGGGAGCGATCATAAACACCTTTCGCAAGAAGATATTAATCAAGGTAATAAACATTCCTCAGGGAAATATCAACCGCATTATTAAAGCACTCTTAAGTCTCTTTTCGATTCACTTATGATTTCTCCTCTTCGAGGGTTTTTTAAGTTGAGTTTCTCATTAAGACTACTTCATTCAAGATTAGGTTAAGCCACTAAGATCGATTAGCCTAGACAAGTAAATGAGCTGATTACTCAGGATCTGGAATCGGATTTATTGGGGGTAAATCATTCGGTTGAAGGATTAATTTTCTTTCGGTTATCCTATACGACACCATTTATTTACTATATTTCAAGAAATATTGCAGTTTTAGTATATTAAGAAATTCTTTTAAATATCTGTTGAAATTGGTCAATATAAAATCATTATTTGTGCCTTATTTTGCTTTTTGAAAATAATTATTCCAATCAGTTCTCTTATCATACTTTCACATCACTTTTGCTTTCTTTTTGTGATTGTTTATTAGTGTTGCACTGAGAAGCAATAATAGGGCAAAAGGTGACGAATCTCACACTTTCAAACACTGACAAGTGACGAATACGAAACCTGACATGACCCTTTTATCTCCAAACTTCAACATCAAGTCAATAGAAAGACTTGTGACCTCGACCAGATTTAACATGCATCAGAACCTCTACGCAGCGAATCCTTAGTGGCATCAGGGCTCCAATCCACGACTTGATGAAAGCAACCAAGCCCACTAGGTTATCGTAGCCATTCTTTCTTACTTGAGAGGCATTTAATTTTTTTTTTACTTTTCTTCATCTCCCCATTATTTCAAAACTCTGTGGTATAATTTTGTAAATTAGAAAACTCTACAATTTCTTTGTTAACTTACATGAAAGTTTTTACAAAAAAAATTATTCTTCTGGAATATTTTTACTTTAAATTAATCTTTAGCACATTAAGATTTAGCAATTAATCTTTTTGTGGCTAATTCCATTTACAGTTCGTATTGTCAGCAACTGTCAGAATTTGAAAGGAGTCGTATCATAAGAATGAAAGAGGCAGGTTGGGAAAATCGGAGAATCGCACGTCACATGGGTCGAAGCGATGCGACGATTAAAAGATGCTGGCAAGAATGGTTCGACAGTGGCAGATTCCAGCGTCATGATGGTAGCGGTCGGCGTAGGGTCCCAGCAGATCGGGAAGACAGAGTGAATGTCAAATCAGCTGTCACAGTTCCTGATCCATCGTTATCAACCATCAGACTTGATGATAGAGCGAAATCTACGCTCGTATCGACCGCTACGCCACCTGCCACTCACGTCTGTTTTTTCGAGCCAGATTACAGTGGTGCTTGGCTCAATAAGGTTGAAATAATGCAGACTGGGGATGTATAGCGTTTGGCTACGAATCCCGCATCCAACTGTGTCCTGACAATCATCGAAGACGTGTCTGGAGACGTCCAGGGCAACGTGCCGATCCTGCTTTCACTATTGCACGCCACACAGGCCTACAACCAGGAATTTTAGTCTGGAGTGCCATTTCCCTTGATACCGGCCCCCTTTTGTCGTCATTAAAGGCAAAGTTACAGCATAGTGGTAAGTCGACTACAGTCTGAGTCCTGTTTTGCTACCGTTCCTTTTGTAGTACCTTGGCCTTATTTTTCAGCAATATAATGCCAGACCTCATATGACACGTGTTGCTATGAACTGTCTTATAGCTTTTTAAACACTTCCTTAGCCAGCCAGATCTATCTTCAGTCATTGATAACCAACCCCTACAATTGGAGCAAATTTGGCAAGAAATACTGCGGGGAACGATCAGGGATCTTTATCACTCTCTTGGATGCAAGCTCGTTGTAGCAGCTTGCATCCAAGCTAGAGAAGTATCTACAACTTATTGAACTCGTTACTTTATAAATCATTAATTTTTTTCTGAAATTTTTATCATTTTCTATTCTGTACATAAATTTCCTATCCGCTAATTTTTGTCTCCATCAAACAGCTCCTTCTTGTTGCGTCGTTTTTTTTTTGTTGTAAAGTATATATATATATATATGTATGTATGTATCTATATTATATTATATTATTTAGATATTATATTAAATAGAATAAGACATAATTATTTTTAAATTCACAAATGAGCATAGAAGTTAATTCATAGTTAAAATTTCAAAAAAATATGTAAAATAACAACTGAACATGACTTGAAAAAAAGGAAAATTATGAGTTTAAATGAAAGTAAATTAAAAAAAAATTTATAAAAATCAGAAATATTAGAAAAGCAGTAAATTTGAAAAGTTTAAGAACCAAAAATGTTTTTGACCCCCCCCCCACCAAAAAAAGCAATTTAAATTAAGAAAAAAAGATTTACTCTCATGTAGAGAGCCCATTAATGCTATATTTATAACCCTACAAAGACTATTAAATATAAAAAAAATGAGTCAAAATAGCCTTGAAGCCACACACAATGTATCATTAACATATGAAGAATACCAATTTTTAACCTTTGTGAAAATGACATCAATAAACTATAGAAGCAACCAATATATTTTTCTCGGCCACAAAAATTTACATGGAATATTCATTATTAAAAAAATATCATTAAAAACAAAAACAAAAAAATCAAAATAATTGTAAATAATATCATCAGAATAAAATTTCTAAGATCCGAACATTATTAAAAGAAATCTTAAAATACGCAAACTAATAAAAATGAATTTTACAAATGCAAAAAAATTAACAAATACCAAAGTTGACTATCAAACTAAGCATGCGACAATAACAGAAGAGAGAAGCAGGAGAGATAATATTTTACAATCATTTTTATAGATAAACAGTGTAGTGTCGACCGGCAAGGCCGAAGCAAAAGGAGAGAGATTATTCTCATAAATTTCATAAAATACAATGGAAATTTTCTTCACCTCACGTGGTTTAGGTGTAGGAATTCTTAGGGACTTTAGTTGCAGACAGAAAGTATAGTAGGGATAATTTCCGACAGATTTATGACTATGGGAAAAGTATTAAACCAATTTTATGAGCACGTAATCTAATAAATCAGAGAATAGTTTTGAATTGGATCAGGGAATAAATATTAGAAAACTGAACGGGAAATACTAGGAAATTAAATTATTATTCAGTGAAATTGTTAAATTTAAGTTAAATCGTTACACACACACACACGTGTGTGTGTAAAAAGTGTGTAAACAAAATTTTCTCGAGGAATCAAATCCACCTTTTAAAATATAAGATCACTATTAATTTGTATATAGAAAGAGGAGATTATAATTTGAGATTTCAAAAGTTATAGAAATATTAGTTCCTGAAAATAAATTCTTTCGAGACAAATTTTAGTTGGGCTTATTTCTAAGCTAATTTGCACTATTTGTTGGTGTTCTGATAAAAAATAAGTTCAAATGTAATTTATTTTATTGAAATTTCATTTTAATTAGTTAAATAATATTGAAATTAAAATAAATTTCAATAAAAATAAATCTGATTTTTTAAAAAAAAAAATGTTTTTCAATTAGAATAGAGTATTGTGAATATTTTCCACGAATTGTTTGCTTCAAATTATTATAAATACCTGTATTCACGCCCTACAAACTATTTGAAATTTAATTTGAAATCCTTGAAACAGATACACTACAGAATAGAGCTTGTTATTTTGAACAGTATGAAATAAAAGAATGATTGAAGAAATAAATATTCTACAGATGAGAGATATATGAGCATATATTAAGCCAATTCATTTTGCATACTGTACCGTAAACTTATAAGTACATTTATCAAACGTAAATACATAGAGTAAAATGAGTAACCTTTATATAATTTATAAAAATTAAAAATGACAATGAGCGAATTCAGGATGACGATAGAGAATACATTAATCTACTTCATTTGAATTACGACGACTGGAAAAGAGTTATATCCAAAAATAAAGATTAGAAAGAAAACGCATATAAATATTTTGTACACTTTCTATTTATTCATTTCCGACTTTATGTATTCTTTATATTTTGAATCAGATGAGGAATAGAAGTAAAGAATAACCATGTTTGTGTATATTATTAGCTTCCGTGTTTTCTCAACTGATTGCATTATGGGAAGATCAAAAGGGTACAACATTGAGAAGAGTACCTTAGTGGAAACAACATTTTCTATATATGTATAAGCCATATATAAAATAAGTTTTAATTTGATAGTCATTTGCTGCTACATCAAAAATTAATTGCTGCCACTTCGAGTTGGGATCGTCGATTTGACTTGGATTAATTATTAAGAGCCGGAAATTATGCAAAAATCAAAATTTTGGGCTGATTCTGGTAAATATTTTCCAAAAATGGTGAGGAAACTCTCATTGGCCTTAAAAACTATAAGACGAAAAATGTTTGAGTTACGAAACGTATGTGCAATCACTTATTCAGTTTACTCTAGTGAGTCATAATGTCTTACAAAAAAAAAAATCATTTTTAATGTTACGAGCACCATCCCTCGGAATTTCTAAGGATTTATTGAACGACCCTCGCGTATTGTAATGAGTATTTAAAAAAAAATACTTCATCCTAAAAAAAAAATTAGAAATTGGAAGAAAATAGTAACTTTCCTTTTTTTTTGGGGGGGGGGGCGCTGCGGCAGCCTAGTAGTCATGATCTTAAACTCGCGGTCTACACAATTTCGAAGGAGTCGTAGGTTCTAATTTGATGCCACAAAAGATCTACTATGCTGCAGGACTAATACACGTTAAATCTGCCCAGGCTCCAAGTCTATCCTTTGACGTGATGAGGAAGTTTAGAGAGGAAAGTGCCGGAAATCAGGTGTTTTCCTCGACATTTGATCGATATTCCAAATTACGAGGTTTGCTGCAAATAGCCCTCGTATTTTGCTTCTAATTGAGTATTTAATAAACCATTAATAATTCTCTTCTCTTTAAATGAATATTTTCAGTGGGTAAAAATATTATATCCTCAGGCCTGAAGATGGTTTGAAAAGCGTTTACACACAAAATGACAACGATATCTAGATTGGTGAAATGTCGAAATCACAATTGACGGGTCTCTAGGTCACATCGCGTTCTTCCGAAAATTGTTGTGTGGAGGAGTTGATAAGCATTAATTAACTTTTGGCTCAAAATTTTCAGTTAGATCTCGCTGCATTTCAGGCATCGAGTTTGTTAAGTGACCATATTTCAAATTTAAGATACATATTGACTGTGTTAAGCAAATATTTGTTTAAGAAAGAGTGAAGCGTTCGACAAATAATATTTAAAAATATAAATGGGTTTTAGTAGTGTCCTGCTTATACAGTTTCTTACAAAGTAGTTATGTTTTTAACATTCTTTTAATTCCATTTTTTTTTAAAAAATGAGCATAATTGTAATAAAAATAAAGAGAGAGTTGTGTTTATCTAAAATATCTATAAGTTTAACAACGATCAATCCATGGATTTTTGTATGGTACGTTTTTAACAACTTACAAACATTTTATTCCTTGCTTTATTGGTAATTTATTCGGATATTTTTGGAAAAAAGGGTGTTCATAATTTCAAAACTTATGAGATGAAAGTATTATAATAAAAAATGAGTCTAAATAAGGGACTGAGGTTAAAAAATTTAAATCAAGTTAAACTTAGGGATTGAACATAATTTTTTTCAAATTTCTTTTATAAAAAGTTGCTATGTACAGATTAGGAAACATTGTAAGATGGTAGATCCAGGATTTGTAATAATATATATTTTTTTTCTTTTAGAAACTCGGAAAAATCTAAATCTCTTTAAGAAATATTCATTTATAATAAACATTAAGATTTCGGAAGGTTTTATTTTCTATATATGTTTTTATTTCATTTTGCTTTAAAAAAGGAAAAATAATACTATATGCCCTGCAAAACTCATTTATTTGAAATGAATCTCTTTATGTACAATATTTCATAAACTTAAACAGGGAGATTGAACATCGTCATTTAATTGTGTAGCAATAGACTATGTTTAGCAGATCTTTGTTTCCCGAAAAAGAGCTGAAACTAGTCCACAAACAAACAATGCTTTCAATATAAGGAATTTTCCGAAACCTTCTACTTATACATTGTTTTACAAAAGAATATGCATCTGACCGAAGCATCTGTGTATCTCAAATGAGTAGTACAACAGCAAGGACGAAAATGGTAATAATAAAGAATGGACGAAGAATTCTACGTAAAAAGGTGATGTTTTTAAATTTCGCAACCATTATGGAATAGTTATAGAATGCCAGAAAAATACCATCAGATAGCATTACGCGAACTATTAATCACCTTTTGATTCAAATGATTGTAAGAATCCTTTCCCGTGCAGTCTTAAACTCGTAAATAATACATGCTGGAAACATTAAAAAACTCTTCACAGTCCATTTTGCAATGTTTAGTCGCAAAAAAAGAATTTAACAATGTCCTGAAGGTCATTTCATAACTTATTGTAATAGCATGCCATAAAGATGAAATAGTAAACTTTTAGCCAATCCACTTTACTATTTCCTATTTTTCTATTATATATTAGATTATTGTATACTTTTCATTTATAAGTTGCTTTGAGATTTTAGATAAAAGTTAACTCATGTAGAATAATATAATTGAATGACCCGGACAAAGGAATATTCCGGACTTCAATTCCACTGAGGTTGAAATTTTTGATCCGGAAGGGAAAGAAAAATTACTGAAAAGAAATCTTATTTTAAGTGGCCACTAAGAAAATTATTAACAAATATTTGGTATGTGATTTGAATAAAGAAGACATATGAAACTTGATCAAGTCTATGAAGAAAAATACGCTCCCTTAATAAAAGGGACATTCACATTACATTTTATTTGGTATTCTTTTCATATTATTTACGTACTGTATTGAGCAACCAAACATTTATATCTTATTATACTTCTAATTCGCATAGCCATATGTGATGTGATAGATATTTCTTGTAAAGTTGCTACCCACTGTACTGTTTGAGATTGTTATATTTTTTGAAACTATAGTATCTATTTTATCTTTCGGATATTAAATTAGTAATTAATATTGATTTTTAATTCTTCACAAAACTGAATAGGCCATTTATTTACATGGAATGCGACAGTGTTAAATTGCTACTGAACTTTCAGAAATATTCTTATTTAAAAGATCTTTAAGCTAATTTTTTTGTAAAAAAATTATTCTATATTTTCTTTAACAATCATTTCTCCAAAAATGCTTTATAATATTTTTATACATTTTATAATCACTAAATATGCTTGCTAAGAATTTGCATTTAAACAACGTAATCTACTTATGAAAAGCCACATTGAGAAAAAAATATTCTAATTTTCACATTAACTACGAGTTTCCTTTTTTCCGTCGTCTTGTTAAAAGAACCATCTTAGAACATATTAGAATATTGTTTGTTTATTCAAAAACTATTTTGTTTTTCTTTTTACCTTCAATATGAAAAAAAAAAGAATCTCAAAACACTGCCTCTTTATTTTTCCCATTTTCATAACAATCGAATTATTTCGCTTGGAAAACATTTAACAGTTTATTCTTTGGAAGGAATTCTCTATTTTGATGGTAAAGAAAGTTCTGAAGAACGTTTTAATTTGATGCAAGAGCTTTGAGAAAACGTTTTTCTTCCAAAGAACGGGTAGAAATATAAATTTTTCTCATAAAGGTAGTAAAATCCCTTGAAAGGACAGAAAGGTATTGCCATGCTTAGTTAGTTTCAACCTTGAGTCGTGGAGAAATTTATTCTTTTCAAAACAATTCTGAAATTTCATAGACTAATACTAATATTTAACAAAATAATTCCATAAGCATTTTAAAAACAGTGTGATAAGCACTGATAACATTTCAAATTATTAATTTAAAACATCTTATATATTTCATGTGGGCTAACTTTTGGCATAATCGAATTATTTATTTAAATTCATGATTCAGATGGGAAACGTATCATTCAGATTGATTTCTAGATTTCATCAAAAAAAAATCATATCAATACATCAAAATATATTATGTCTATTATTGTATTTTTGAATATGTATTCATTTTTTTCTTGCACAGATTTTCAAAAATTAAAAGAAACCTCCAGATTAATAGTCTGAGTTTCGAGAATGTGTACTTTATACGTACTTTTTCATAATTTAAACGAAAGTTTTGAAACATGGGCTATTCGGAAAGCTTCCCAAAACTGACATCTGGGGATTCTTTCTGACGTCCCATTTAAGTTTCCAGCTCCTTTAAAACCAAATGAAACGTGGTTACGCAAATTCGGTAAACTTTAGAAGTGTAGTGACGAGATATAATTAAGTCATACAAAAGGGACAAATAACTGAATTTAAGAGATAGAAAGGCTAGACAATAATAAGATTGATATTGTGAATCTCTTGAAAAGTAAACGGAAGTTACTTGCTTGATTTATAGACTTGGAACCAACCCTTCTGTTCCAAATTGCTCCTTTGGGGATTTACTCACATTATATTCCAATAAAATAATCTTTGATATATTATAGAGGTGTTGTTAGTACTCCTGGCAAGAGACGTTGAACTGGTAAAGAGCATTCCCCTTTTCAAAGAAGTAATACAAAAGATTTTGATAAGTAGTTTATTATACATCTTGATCGTTTTATGTGTTTCTATTTTAACTATTTTATCTGTGCTTAGAATGAAGTTGGGACTTTAGAATTTGTATAATTTTTAAGAAGACAGACGATTTGGGTAGCAGAGATACGCCATAATTTTCTGAAAACTATTCGTTTGTGATGATGTTATGAAAAATAGCGCAGTACAAAAAGCTTACCGTTGTTTTTTTTTTTCTTTCAAAATTCTCTCTTGTGCTTTCGGTACTTTCGTTTCACTTAATATATAAGTATTTTTCCTCCATAATTTTTGCAAGAAATTCCGTGGTAACGTACAATTTACTCTCATAATATCTATAATTGCTTTCATTAAAAGAAGACAGATTCTGTTCGGCAGTTTTCACAAATATGAGATTAATAATAACAATACGAACTAAGAATAAATCGAAGAGGGAATAATTTTGAAAATAGTGATGAAGCACGGATATTGTTAAATTCGTAAATAATTTTATTTTAAAAATAATAATATCTGCAACCAGCTAGAATCCATTATCATGATTGGATGAATAATACATTCTATGTATACCTGTGTCACATCTTCTAACTGAATCTTTGTCATGATTTAATTACATCATTTATTTCAAGAGATTTACTGTTTATTTTGAAAATAACACTAAGAACTGAACTGCTGTGCAACACACTTATGCTTTTCTAATAGTGTTACATTACTACTTTGAAAAGAATTATGTATTTTATTATTATCTATAAGAGTTTACCACTGTTTCTAAAGTATTTTACGAATTAATTGAAGTACATTTTCTACTTAGTTTAAAGTTTTGTCATTGCTTAATAATTTAATAAGTTTTGATATGCATATGTACTTTAAAATCATCCGTTGTATTAATGAAGCATTTTATTCTAAACCTTCTACCTATTTCATTCCTCACATATAAAAATGAAGTTTTCTTACATTGTATCTCCAAACAATCTTGTTAGATTTTTATTTTCCTTAATTATAATAATAATGATCCGCTGAAGAATCGTAATTTATGTTTTACTGTCTCATAATATATCTTCTTAATATTAAATACCTGAATATTGTCTGTTGCTATTTATAGCTTTTGAATAGGAAATCTCTAAATTCTCTCTAAAAATGCTTCTTTGGACGGAAAAGTATAGCTCAGTAAGAAATAATTAGGCAACATAAACATATATGTTTAAGAATTGAAATGATTAGTTTTTCGGAACCTAAAATAGATTTCGTTTTGTGCTTCTGTTTTAATACAGATAATATATAAATCTGCTTTAATACAGAGAGTATAGAAATAATGGCAGAGAATATATAAATCATAACTTATTATGACAATCAAAAATACTATGAATTGAATCAAGAAATAAAATGGGATGTTATAAATATATACTTCATGGAATAGCTTAGTGAAAATTAAAAAAAAACATAGTTATTTTGATGTCATTTAAATTTCCTACCATATAGTCAAGAAATCATTAAGATATCATAATCTTCCTTTCTTTAAAAATCATTAAGAAATAAAAGAATGAAGTATTATAGTTCGTGTTTATGATTGTATATTCCTGAAACAACATCAAGTTGTGAAGTACACTTTCACAAATCAGCATTAAAAATTATAATTAAATAAATAATTTGATTCAAATATATTTAAAAGTTAATTTAATTTAGTTATTTGATATAATTTATGTTCTTAATGAGCATTTGAGAATACATTTATTGTAATTTAAATTTATTTCATACAGGAAATTAAAACAAGAAATAATCTGAAATATAAACAGAAATCTCAATTCCTTGATAAAATTAAATTGCTACCTTTAACTGAGACTTTACCTACAGTAGATAATTATGCACGTTTGAAAATATTCAAGAAAAGCTCAAGTGCTTACATGTTTGTGATTAATTACGCCCTTAATACATGCTGTTAACATTTGCAACATAGTTTACCTCAACAATTAGCATATGGTTCAGAGAATTCGTCTTCATTAAACATATTGCACGCAAATGGTTACATCTCATCCAATATTAGACTTTAAGAGCTACCCATAAACAATATTCTGAACATTACCAAAATTGTATTGATTTAAGTAACATATATAAAATAAGTAAATTAAGAGTAAAATAATAAATAAACACTACATAAATTAATTTAGGGTAACTATTACTCACATTAAATAATAATATAAATTCTTATTAAAACTATGTCCAGTTTTAAAATTATATTTATATCAGCAATTACTATATCATGCTTACTAATTTTACTAATGTTTTTGAGACTTACATAAACTCATTATAGATGCATCATACTAAAGTATTGAATGTATATTTTTAAATTGAATTTTTTCCAATACAAGACCTTTTTCCATTAATATTTGACAAAAATAAAACTTTTTTTCATTTTATGCTTTATAATATTGTATTCAGTTGCATCTAATTTTGCCTCAGAGATATCGATTGCTTAATTTTTAGTGTAACTGAATGCTAAATTGTAGATTTTATACTAGATTATTGTATAAAAGTAACACCCTATTATGAATAGTTATATTAAATCTACTACATACATTTTCACTTGCTCAGCAAAACTATCTTTCTAATGTTGAATAACTCTTCGCTGACATAAAAATAATCAGGTTTCTCTATTGAAGGTAAAGAAAATAATTGGCATTTGTGTACAATCCTCTTACTTTCCCCTTTTTACCATTAACTGTAAGAATCTTAAGAAGTATAAAAATACTAGGCTTTAAATATCTCAACATGTTAACCATAAGTACAGTTTTTAAAGAAAATGCAAATTCAAACAAAAACGCTGCTTAAAATACTTATAATATAGGAAGTAAACGAAAACAGGTAAAGTAAGTAAAATTTTCAATCTTGCATTGGCACACTTATTGTGCTCTCAAACTTAATGAATGTTGGAATTCAAACAAATTAGTCGAATTACGAAGAGAAAAAAACTTTTTTCAGATAAACATTAATTAATATACTTTTTAGACTGATTCTAAACGATAATATCAGGCAATTTATCAGCTGAATTTTAAGAAGAAAATGATATTGATTTAGGGAAATTAGATATAGAGGCATTTTAAGACCACCCTTAAAATGTGAAATCAAATTTAAATCTTCCATTAGCATTATTTATATCAATAAAATTAGGGTGAATTAAATTTTACCTCTAGACAAAACCAATTTCTATATACTCGTATGTAAACTTTAAGTAATATATTGGTATTCTAGGATAAAATATATCTTAATCTTTTGGGATAAATTAAAAATTTTCAAATAGTTTGACACTTTTTTTTACTTTTTTCTTGTCTCTCTATTTTTATCCTCTTTCTCTCTAATTCTTTTGTTTTAAATCCAAAAGTTTTGTTTCTAAAAGAATTCCATTTTTACTTTATTATGAAGTTTCTACTTTTATTAAGGTTTTATTTCATCATAAGCTGCACCACAATAACAGATCTTAGATTAAAGAATAGAAAAGACACTGACAATATTCTCTGATAAAAATGTTTTATGTAGATTAATATTATTGATGAAAAAGGAATTTTAATGTATATATAAATAATAATTTCGGTATACAAAAATGTAACTTCCTCAATTTATACTGCTGAGAAACATTGAAGGCTTACAAATACTAATTTCATTAATAATTATATCATTAATAAATACGAGGAGAATTCCTAAAGTAAGATTTGTCATTTCTTTGAAAGAATAAGTGGTACACCAGATGAAACAAACAACCACCATAAGAATCCACGCTCATTGCTGGTCCAACAGGGGAAGCAGAATCAGCGGAGGAGAAATGACGCATGCTCAGAGTTACGAAGTATAGAGGGTAGCAGCAGACCAGCGTGCCCGAAACGTGACTGACAACTTGGTTTTACCTTAAGAATATGCGAGTGAGACTAGTCATCCATAAACATTATAGACCGTGAAAGTTATTAGGTCATGTTTCGTCAAATAGTAGGACGCTGGTGTTGTATGTTCAGTGAAGGAAGGCAGAGTGGATGACGATCGAAGTGGGAGCCCCTTCAATTCCACGAAGAAAACAACACTGTAAAAGTGTTATGGCGTTTGTGGATAGGTGCATAAGGTGTCAGACGCGGTGCGATCACATTGCGTATTAATCGTACTCAGGCCCTTCCGAAACAATACTGAGTTGGAGCAGGCTGTGCTACTATTCCTCGCATTGCAGGGAAACGAGTTTTACCAGAGTGATTTCTTTAAATTGATTGCCCACTACAACAAATGTCTCAATGCTAATTGCCCCTATATTGAAAACTAGTGCAAGATGTAAAGTTCCTGATGACATGGTTTATTCTTATGCAATACATTTTCTTTGTAAAAAAATGACGAAACTAACTTTCTGAACATCCCTCTTAACCAAATCTCCTAAACTAGTAATATCAACATTATACATTTACATTGCATTTATATTAATCTAATGAGTCCAACTCATTTACTCAAATAGATGAAGCTTCTTTTTGCAATGTCCCAGATATAATTTTGAATTAGTATTTATTACTTATATGTTAAGAATTAGTACGCAATATTTCTAGTGAATTGGAGAATTTCGCAAATTTAACCTACGTTCTTATTAATAAAACCTGGAAATAATCTTGTAAAAAGCTGTTGAATCGTTGCCAACATTAAGTCCGTAAATTAGATTCTGGACTATAAAAGATAACCTATAAAAATTATGAGCTATACTCATCATATTACACTGAAAAATTCAAAAGTAAATGAAGTTAACTGCATGCTATTTTGAAAAACATTAATTTGGGGCAAGAAATTGTAATTTAAAAAGTTTAGCTAGATGTTTATATTTCTTTACATATTACAAAACACATTGAATGTTTATAAAAAAAACTTACAATACTTACATATTTTTATTTTAATACTTATAAAAAGGAATTTCTAGTTTTTGTTCGACAAATTACTCACACAATTTTACATAAATCTTAATAATTTGGGATTGTTATACCATTAACTCCCAAGTGACCCCTAGTTTCTTATTTAAAAATGAAATTGCTTAATGATAAAATATCATCTAGTTACAAGATATGTTGTTTCTAAAATGAAATATTTTTTGGGAAGTTTAAATTTGTTGTACACTTACTAAAATGACTCTAATTTTAAAATTTATGACAAATATATTTGTCAAATATTTAACTGAAAAACAGTAATAAAACTGAAATGATTTTTACTGTTCCACTTCTCTTCTCAACTAACAATGGATATATAGTTCTTTTTCCTCAAAATTTTGCGAGCAGCATATTAAACAAATTATTTTAATTGGAATTATATTTTCAGATTGAAGTTTTTCACAGGAGTTATATAAAGCATTTCAAGCCAGTAGATAAAAAGTATGTTTCAGAATAATAAGTGAACTTATTATATATTTAATTTTTCATTTGATATTTTCTGCCTTTTAAATGATATTTAATTTCTATTAGTGGCGTTTTAAATCTTAAAAAATGCGTCAGTACGAAAACTTTTGTAGGAAACTATCGTAATTAGTATCCTTTTGTTGCTCAATATTCCCTCTGAAATCCTTTTTAAACCCCTCCATCTGCCAATATTATAGTATACCAATATATATTATGTGGATTTTAGAAGTAAATGATATAATAATATATTATTTAAAAAAAACTATACAGAAATATTTTTGAAAAGGAAATAATTTATGTAAAGGGAAATAAACATATAAAATTTATAAGATAAACAAATAAAACCTATAAGTATCGAATACATAATAATTATAAAAGAAAAAAAATGAAAATATGAAGAATTTAAAATTAAAGGTAAACAAATCATAATTTTGTAAATAAGAGAATAAAATATTAAATAAAACAAAAATTAATAAATAAATGTATTATTTAAAAATAATACATAATCTATTTGAATGAATATGCTTTCGATATGAGCATTCTGCAAACAAAAAGATCTTCTTTGGAATTAGTTTGCTTAGAAAGATTTGCAAACCAATTAATATTTTCTTTATCTTTCTTTTTATACATTATACTTGAATTAAAACTCGTCGAAAAATAAAATTGATAAAAGACAGTTTCACTATAATTGAAATAAAAATTATTTTTAAAACTTACGAATTCTATCTCATGGATTACATCCGAAAAATTCCTTTTTTCAACAATTTTTGATAAGCAAAGATGTATCCATTACGAAACCACTTTTTTATTTTAATATAATTAGTTTAATAAAATAAAAAAGTAAAATATTTGAAATTATTATTTCTAAAATATTTCTATAGATGTTAGTGTCTATTGCTTGAACCTTTCAAGAATAATTCGTTTCGATTTAATTAAAAAAAAAAATAGCTTAAATTCCGAGAACAAAATGATGCGATAAAATTTTTGAACTCCTTTAGATGTAATAAATGTATTTTAAATTTAAATGTGTGATACCTGAATTTATATTTTAAGTACCTTGAAAAGATGATGCCGTTTTCCCTCAACTATCGCCAATAAGAAAATTTACTACGATTTCTTGTCTAGCGCCCCAAATATACTAAAAAAATAAGTAGAACATTTAAATCAAAATATATGTTGCTTGATTTAATCATACTGGAGATGCAACTTGGTTAAACTAATAATAGTTATAACATTCTCTTCATACATCTTTATCATTTCTTGACTAACTTTCACAATATTTTTAGAAAGAAGTGACACAACGTGAGTTTTTACTTATTTATTTCTGTCATTAAAAGCGCGAATGACGAAAGTGAAACCTATTAACAAAAACAAATAAATGAAATCTATAAATGGTTAAGGCAATTTGCGACTTTTCTTTCTGCAGTTATCGCAGTTACTTAAGCTCTCTAAAGTATTTTTTTATTAAGAAAACGTTAAACAAAGACCATTTAAAGACATTTTAGATTGCCGAAATAAAATAAATGCACCACATTGTTAAAGGACGTTATAAAATGAAAATTTAATTTCATCTTGAATTGAAAAAGGAAGTTATAGAATACAGATAGATTTCCATACATAAACTTTGAAGTAAAATGCGAAAAAAAAAATGGCTGAAGAATTGTTGAGATTTTTCTCCCTGTGCTTACTTATTGATCAATATCGCTTAGCATTACTTATTGATCAATTTCTATTAAATAACAGAGTAATAGTTAAATTGATACAACAATGTCAATTATTTTGAATTAAATTTAATTGTATTAAGAATATCTTATTCCTGAGGGAGAAGTGCCAAAGTTTTTTTATTCATTTTGTCATAAAGCCACATTTTTTGACGTAATTGAAATTGTTTAATTTAATATAATAATTATTATTTCTTCTTTCTTTTACGTTGTTTTATAAATCAAAGATTTTTAGTACATACAAAAACAAGATAAATAATTTAAGGGGATGTTAATTTAGACAAATTAACCTT
Organism: Nephila pilipes; assembly: GCA_019974015.1. Classification (NCBI taxonomy): domain Eukaryota; kingdom Metazoa; phylum Arthropoda; class Arachnida; order Araneae; family Nephilidae; genus Nephila; species Nephila pilipes. The sequence goes on along the minus strand of BMAW01125554.1, from coordinate 23,118 downwards.
GAATAAGCTTCAATTAAAACAATAATAATTTTATTCATCTGTTCAATTATTCAACCAGTATTATATCCCCTTATTCAATTTATAATGTAGTAAAATTAAAGTTTTTTGATTTTAGTGTCGACCATTTTTAATGTTGTTTTAATATTTAATTTCAACTCAAATGCTTTGTAATTCAACTTTTCAGAAATTCGCTGGTTTATAATTCAGACTTGGTAAACCTTCAATACCAGATAATTGCCTAACATAAAATCTAACTCATTGACTCTTGAATGTATTAAGCAAATTATTTTTAAAAATTATGAAAATTTTACACATTTGGAAACATAAATATTTTTTCAACATGAAATGAAAATATCTGTAATTTTGACTTTCAAATATTTAATTATTCATTCTTCATTAGTATATCGAAAAGCTCTAAAGAAGCTAAATTTTATTATTATATACTTATAAGACAAAAGATTTAACGTCTTACGATTAAAGATGCTAATTTTATTTTTTAAAATAATGTCAAAATTATTAATATATCTTTCTTAAAAAAGTTTATAATTTTTTTTTATATTTGAAGTTGATTCAGAAAAATGTTTTATCACATTTGTTACATAAATTATATGCTGATTTTTTATAAAAAGTTTTAACCAATATATTTAAATTGCTAACAAAACACCTCCAAAGATTTTACTTCCCATAGAAACTAAGATCAAAAGTTTTTTATTGCATCATTCTTTTGATTTCAATGTAAAAAGTATGTATCAACTTTCCAAGAAAATGATTAAAAATAGATGAAAATTATTACTAGATAAACTGCTAGAAACAAAATATCATGCCAAAGATCAATATAAACATTTAATTTATGAAGAATGCTAATATTTATTTATTATCAATTATAAAACATAATTATCTATCCATAAAGTCATATAAAAATTATTTCTACTTACCTTTTTTATTCTATAGGCACTTATTTACATATATCTTTTTTATTCAATGGATATATATTTATGATTACATTTTATTCTTTGGGTACATAAATAAATACCCATAACGAGTATGCGGCGACTCTCTTTTACAACAACATTAGAAATTAAAATTCCTTACTTAACCAGCCAGGAAAGATGTCTTTTCAGCCTGGTTGGTAAGAGCATGAAAAAAAACGACCGGTCAACTTTCCTTCAGACCCACTGGTCCTGGGTTCGAAACAACACTGCGGCACTATAGGCCATCAACTCTCTCCCCCTCTTCGGGACCGTCGAAATGGTGACTCAGGACTTGAACACTAGATGGCAGCAAAGCCTATCCATACTGATTGCATATACTCCCGACGCAAATCACTTGCCTCTGCACGTCTAAGACAAACGCACACAAATCACGACTGTTGATATTCTGGCTCTGGCTCACGTGTCGACGAGACCCGCCACTCAACATGAGACAGTCGATGACTCAAATGGAAACTGTTCCAAGCAGAACTCAATTCAACTGCAGTAATGGCTGAAAAAATCAAAAAATAACCTTCTGAACAAACCAATGATTCTCTTCGTATCTTCACGATGATATTGGAGCGGGAGTATGCAGTGACTCTCTTCCACAACAATGTTAGAAGTTAAAAGGCATTACTTAACCAGCCAGAAGAGATGTCTTTTCAGGCTGGTTTGTAAGAGTATAAAAAAAGCGACCGGTCAACTTTCCTTCGGGCTCCCTGGTCCAGGGTTCGAAACAACGATGCCCCATCAAGGTCATCAACTCTCTCTCTTCCTCGGGGTTGGAAAACCACCAGCCGCCGAAAGTACATAAAATTGTACCCGTCCAACAAATAATAAAGCCAACGAAAATTTAAGACTTAAATTAGATATTTTAAAACGTACAACATTACTCTGCAATGCTGTTAGAGTAGCATTTCTAACTACATCTAATGTTTTTTACTTACATAACAATATGAAATTGATTCTTGATTTAAGAAATTATATTTCGTAAGTAGTATTAATTTCCTTCCAAGTCTGTGGAGAAAAATCTTTGAAAGAGGTCTCTCTTCTACTCTGTTAGAAATCACTAATAGCCAATCCATCATATTTATATGCTTTTTCAATATATATCAAGTCCCCATCCTTTGGGATCCATCCGTTAAAGAGGGAGGAAACGTGATATAGAATGATCAAAATGAGGAAATCTCGAAAGCATGAGAGGCCATTTTTTCAAGCACGCATTACTCCATTGAAGTATAACGCACCCTTCATAGTGTACCAAAATCATGTTTATAAAGAATTGAAAAAATGAACGTTGTTTTGCATGGAGATCCTGCAAGATAAGTAGTGGTGAGTAATAGGAAAACTTCAGAATTCGAGTTAAATATGTAGACAATCTAAATCCCAATTCGAATCTTTTTCTTACGCTTGTAACCTACTAATTCAATCTCAGGAAATATTTTCTCACGTTCTGCATAAAACTGTAGCTTTTTTTTTTATATCTACAGTTTGCTTAATAATAAACTTTTGATATTGTTAGCAAAAGTGTACTTAAACTTGATACATTTTTATAGGATTAAGGTGGATATTATTAAGAAATATGAAGCACACACAAATTAATATTTTAGGAAAATATTTGTTTATTATTTACGTGAATTCGTTAAATGTTTATCTCTTTAATGTGATCTCAAATAATAATACACATTTACAAGGGTAATTATAAGGTTTAAATAAAATTTTGACACATTTGACACAATCTCTGTAAAATTATCTTCTTATAATTCGACTTAATTTATTTCCTTTGTCGTAATCCAAATTTTTCACGAACAATTCATGATACACTTATTTGCTTTTTCCCACGAATATCGTACTTATAAACAATTTTAAATATTCTACCAGTCATGAACACAGAGAAAGCTTAAATTGCATTTCATGAAAATCAAAACATTGCAATAAGTACAGCTTAAAACTTTATTTTCTACATTTTTGTTCCTTCAATTTTAGTAATGCTATATAATCAGCTTAAGAAGCTTTATCATGACAAAATTAATTTACCCAACAAGCGTCTTATTAAATTTTTTCCTTCGAGATCTCAGATTTATACTTTTCTCTTGAAAATATGGATTTCAATTTATTCAATGATTGGAAAATTATTCCATTCTGATACTTAATATTGAAGAATGCATTAAAAGTGATGTTTCTACACTGATGAAAGATGGATTAATATATGAAATTTTTCTCCACAATAATTTATTTTTTACTTTCAAGTGGAACAATTAGATTAACAATATTATGAGCTCCACACAGTTCTCTAATAATATAATTTGTAACTTTTGAGTCTCCTAAAATTAGTTAATCTATACTATTTCGTATACGATTAAAAAAATGTATTTTATCATCTTATCTTATTCCAATTTATTTGTTTCAGATGCAATTTTTCGTAGCGAAGTTTCCATTTCAGCATTAAGTGGATAATAAGATTGAGCTTGTTATTTGATTAGCTTTAGTATATTTAAATATAAATTGCCTAAAAATTGTTCTAAAATTTTAAAAATGTATCTTCAGCAAAAACTTTGAAAATTAATAATTAAAGAATTTTCAAAAATATCATGGAAATTTTATGCTTAAGCAATTCACAAAAAAAAAAAAAAAAAAAAATTATTTACATTGGATTTGTAACCTTCCAATTTACATTACATTATAAAAAAGACATTTCAAACATAAATAAAAATTCTCTTGATTATGTTTCACTTCTATTCCTCGAGATTCAAAAAAAAAAAAAAAAAAAAAAATTAAATACCCTTTCATACATTTCATTGAGAATTATTAAGACAATAAATAGTTTTTTTTTTAAAAAAAATTCAAGTTATATTGAGGAATGATGTCAAAAAATGGAAAAGTGAAAGAAATAGAATATATGGAAAAAAAAATTATTCGATAAATAAACATTATGATAACAGCTGATGACTCTAAATTTATTTACAAAATAACAATACTTGATGTTATTTCAAATTAAATGTGATATTCTATCGCAATTCCAACATTTAATCCATTATATGGGCTTTTAAATTCTAACATATCATTCCTATACTGATAAGAATTTATTGCTTATTTCTGTATAATCTAACATTAAAATATTTTGCTAAATTTTTCTACACCTCGTTATTACTTCTTTCCTTCATTATTAATATTGTTACAAATTTTTGGGGGTATGCGAAAGAAAACCAGTCCAACAACGAGGAAAAAGGCAAATGCCAATTTATTCACGAATATTCTGGGCAAGACGACTGACAAGTATCAAGACGGGGGCAGAATAACAGCACACAAAAGGCAACACAGCTCATACTCAGATTAACGACACAGATACAGGAACCCAAATTGCATTTGTAGTAATAGTCACTGTTGTAATAACAACGTTCAGTTTACCAGCTTAATACGAGTTAATTCACACAAAAGACAAACCTCTACTGATATATTATGAATTCCCAAGGCAAATACCAAGCACTTTAACAAATTCACTTTGCAGATCCACTTCTAAGTGCCTACAGCTTCCAATCGATATCCAAATCCATCTCTTAAGCTGACTACAAATGCAGACCTAGTTTCTTGTCTCAGTCTCATGGTGTATTTATACTGTTCAGTCCAGGTATAACGTCACAAGGAAGTTTCAGAATAAGTTCTCAACTTTCTTTCCAGTCGATACGTTAAAGGGATTCAAGTACTATCTGGAATCTTTACTTTGTCCTCAAGTTTCTCACCAAGTAAGTAAAAGTATCACCAAATCCATCGTCAAAGTTAAGGGGTCATTGCTTAAACTTTCCATGGTTAACTGATGAAAATTCTGCAATATGTTTTTTCCTTTCCAAAGGGAACAATCGTAGAGAAACGTCATTTTGGGTCAGAGCAAAATCACCAAACAGTTGTCGAATTAAGTTGTACTTTATTTTATGCCGATCTATGAATAATCTTAATTTAATTTCTGACATACATCTGAGGAAAATGTCTCTTTACTCGAATGATTCTATAGATTTGTTATTAAACCAAACGAATCGGGTTCGAGTCCTTAAGAGATTTAGAGATAGGGGTTAAATTCATTGACCTTTTGCTGTTTTTCCCCAGCTATGAACTATTCATTCAGTACACTTGTTAACATATTCACTAATCCATCCTTTATAGCTCCCACTCGTTCTGTCTACTAAGAAACCAACCTTTACATTAAACGTTTCACTGCTTGTAAATGCTATTTATCAAACTTATTCGTTACACTTTGATAATTCTAATGCAATCTTCGTAAATCGTATTCTCTAGAGGAATAACATAGTTTTAAGTGCAAAAATGTTGGTTGAAGGGAAAAGCCAGCGCGATAGAGTTAACGTTATGAATCAACTCATAAACTATTGCTAAATTAAATTTGACTTTGCATAAATATGTAAATATTTCAGTAATTATCGCACTTGCATTTAAATTAAAAATATTAAATTCTATACTAAAAAGTATTCGGTATCTTAAACATTTTATATATGTTTTGTAATTATTACAATATGAAATGAAGTATATAGGAAAAACATTCATTGAAGAGGAAATAAGCTGGAATAAAATAAAGGGTAATTCTGAAAAATGTTTTTAACACAAAATTGGAATAACACCAAAAATAACTATTTTGTATAAAGTATTAGAACAAAAATATAATTTAAAGAGAGATCATCATGCAAGCGTCTTTAATTAATAAGCTAATTTAAAATTGCCTTTATAACAATTATGTAGTGTTCCCCTCCCCTCCAAGCAATAGTTCAGAGCCTCCGCTACGCGGCGCTGGCAGTACCACCCTGAACACTACAAATTATAAACTCTTAAATAAGAATCTCCACTACAATAGTTCTTTTAAATATGTTACAGGTGCATCCTCCAATATAATTGATGAAAGATATGAAAATAAATGTAATATTTAAACGCAAAAAATTATCAAAATACAGTACATTAACATGTAGAAGACTTCATGTAATATATAAATAAAAATTAAATTTGAAATAAAATATGTTTTACTACTGTAGTGATTTAGCAAAGTTACTCAGTTGGTTTTGTCTCAAATGTAACTTAAACCGAAATACCGAATAAAATATCAACAATTACCCAATAAGAATAGCATAGGAAGTAGATTGATTGATTAAGTCACAATTAGAAGCAACATGAGAGTTTTAGCAACTGACAGCATAAATTTGAACCTTGTTAAGGTAAAAAGGACACCTCCTAACTAGTACCTCCCTCTGTAAGCTTCCACACTACACTAAGGGAGGACTTCTGTTTAAACATATTTAACGAGTAAGAACCACACTATACGACGGGTCTTTTGTGGTATCAGCTCTCGAACCCACGACTTCACGGAAACAATGTTGGCCATGAGTTCGTGATCATGACCTAGTCTACCGTTGCCACAATAGCACTGGAAAAGGGTTTAAGCAAACGTAGAATCTGAGAAAATTAATTAATTTTTTTCTTCCTATAATATTTATTATCTTACATCTTGACAATTTAAGTACAATTACCTAGAAGACAGTTAAGTAGTTTCACAATTAAATATAGTAAAATTACAGATTGTAAATCTTTAGAAATTCCCGAAAATGCTTCCCAAACCGAACACGATTTAATGTAATTGAAGTCGGCAGAATCTAATTCATTTTTCGAAATTCAATTTGAAAAAGATGCTAGGTCCGGGTAATATGTCATTAACAATGAAAACAACTGAGCATTAATACCAACTGATGCATCTTTCTACTTTTATCAGTTCTTATTCCCCTCGAATGAGAAAAAAAATGTCATTTTAATTTAATTTATAGAAGTGAATCTGCCGTTTTTAATCTAAATATAATACAATCCAGAGCATTCGCAACTCGAAACCTGCTTTTACATTCTGTTTCTGCTGAGAGATTTTGTTTCTCTTTTCTGTAATTTTAGCCCAAAAATTAAAGCAAACAAATATGTAACTAGTTAGAATTTCTTCTTATTATAAATTTAACTAAACGAGTTTATTTTAGTTCAAAATTAGTGTTTGTGCAAAACGTAGATACTTAGAGATAAAATAAAGGAAATTGTTTTATTATGTTTATCCTTTAAGAAATATTTTACTACAATCTGATCACGTAAATTACTCTTAAAAGACATGAAATGATAATGTATGCTAGTTATATTTATTATTGATTTATAATGATATATACCTTTTACAGTTTGAAGAGTTTTTTATAATATTAAAGGCGATCTCTCTCTGAAAGAGTCTGAAAGTTCGAATATTGAGCTATCACATATCACCCATTACTTCAGCAAATATTTTGATTATTCCCTAAAATGAACTTAAAATATCACTTCATCAACTTAATACAACAAAAAAATATGTAAATAATTTAAATACAGAGATCATTACAAGTATTTTAAATTTGAAATTCTTTTTATAAAATGCTGAGCACATTCCCCTGTTCGGAAAATCAAAAATAATCAGATAATAGATTGATACGTAATTTTTAAATTCAAACAGTGAATTAAAAATATTAATTTCAAAAATTATTATTATTATATGATTCATGATTAATACATCATTCATGTAATTATAATTCTAATAGCATTCAATTTAAAAGTATGTCGTTAAAATCTGAATTATGAGAATGTTGATAAGTCTTAATCTTAATAAAATTCCCTAACTATTTTAATTTAGCATCATAATAATATCATATATAAAGTAATGATGCTGAATTTAATATATATATATATATATATATATATAAAGAGAGAGAGATTTTATTTAAGTTTGTAATAATTTTATTGAAAAAATAATTTAATTTCCTTATTTTTCCCATTCTCTAATTCAAAAGTAAAGTTAGATTCCTATTTTCTGATCCTATTCCAAATTATCAATCAATTTAAGCGTTCACGTGGTCATAAAATCGTTTGAATCAACTTTCCCATATCCCAACTACAAGTTTAGTTTAGTTTAGTTCTTATTAACGTCGCACTAGAAGCAACACGAGGGCTATTGGCGACGGACCTCGTAATTTTGAACCACGGTCAAGTGACGAGGACGACACCTGAGCTGGCACCCCCCTCTCCTAACATCCCAACTACAAACACAAACATATGGAAAACATTTTTCTGTTCTACACCCATATGATGTAACTGAGATAATGGATCTATGTGTCTTGCCTTATACATTTTAATAATATGTATGCTTATTGGCTCTCTATGAAATCGAAATGAATAAACAATCTTGACTGATAAAAGTGTTTTTCTTTCAATTAAGAATATGAAATTCACATTTTTACCTATTAATGAATATTTAAAATCACAATGCATATATATATATATATATATATATATATATATAGTTATACACTCACTAACATCAAAATTTTTGTATCAAGATGTAAGAGTAGGATTGTTATGAAGCTTGGCATGATATGTAAATGGTAAGCAGAGTAAGCAGAGTTTGGTTGCTTGAATTTAATCTATTGTAGAGAGACACTTTTTAATTAGAGACGCCATTGCGTAACCATCGGAGACAATACAAGCAGCAGTCAAAGTTCGAGAGAGAAGGGATCATAGGGATGATGGAAACTGGTTGGTCAACTCGAAAAGTAGCTCGCCACCTTGGCTGTTCAGACTTCACTGTGAGGAGTTGTTGGGACCAGTATACAAGAGAGAGATTTTTTACTCTGCAACTAGGCTCAGGACGCCCTCGACAGATTAATAGTCGAGAAGACCGAGACATCATATGACACTCACACATAACGCCAAATGTCTCATTGTCCAACCTCCATATACAGGTAGCACCATCATTACGTACGGCCCTCTGTGTCAGTCTGTACCATCGCAAGGCAATAGGCTGAAGGACAATTGCTATCGCGGCCCTCACGTTGTGTACTGCCATTGACACCCACTGATCATTATCTCCGTTGGGAGTAATTTCGCATTCGAAGGGATTGGACTGCAACCAAATTGAATCAGGTCGTCTTTAGCGACGAATCCAGATTTATTTTAATGGTGAAGGCAACGTACATATGTTGAGCCCAGTGAGAAATGCCTTCACATTCTTCGGCCACATGTGATGCCACTTTTGGCAGGGCTCCTAGGAGCCAATTTTTCAACAGGAAAATGCTCGTTCACACACAATAGAGGTTTCTCGTTACTGCCCCTCCTCACTACATTTCGACCCTTCCCAGGCCTGCTCTATTCAAAGATTTGTCACCGATCGAGCATATGTTAGATCAACTTGGTCGGCAAGCTGGACAACCTACGAGTTCGGTGGAATTAAAGGCAAGTTTACAGCAACTGTGGAACGAAATGTCGCAGGACGTCATACGGGACCTCTATGTCTCAAATGTCTCAATATTCTACCGTATCATATCATGCACTCTTGCTAGACGGGTCTAAATATTAATAAAACCTCCATTGATTTGTAATTTTTCTTAAAATGAAAGATAATTTTGCTTTGATTTTGTAATCACTTATTTACTTTAACGTTGTACTTATGCACGGTAAAAGTTATATATATATATATATATATATATATATATGAACAAAACACTAAAGCACAAGTCAAAAGATATCAGAACATATAACAGTATAAGGAAACAAATCCAAATTCAATACTAATAATTGATTAAAAAACTAAATACTTAACGAAAATTAACCAATCTAAAATTTAAAACCCAGAAAACTAAAATAAAAAAAAAAATATTTAAGGACCAGAAAATTTATAAGAGCAAGTTTTGTGAGAAAAAAGCAAAAATTTAGAATAATGGATGTAATTAATTAGATAGTTCCATTCTTTGGAATGGAGTTTTATGTGTTTATACCGATAACTACTGATGAAATCATAACACTTCGAAGAATAATTGTATAGAGAATATGGTAACAAACAGATCATGTAAAAATTCAGAAAATCAACCATATATATGTCTGTATGTATTATATATATATATATATATATATATATAATGTCTGTATGTATTATTTATATATATATATTGGGTTGGAGGGAAGTTCTGTCGTATTTTAAAGAAAATATTTGAATTCATTTACAAAAATATGTGTTTAATATTAATCAATTATATATGCTCCGTTATTTGTTACAACCTGTTGCCATCTTTCTGGTAACCTGTGAATTCCTGTTTGGTAGAAGTTCTCGTCCTTGGAGTTAAAATAGTCAGCAACTGCCTTAGAAACACTTTCAAAATACTTGAATTTTTTCCCCGTTAGATAATTTTGCAGAGATCTGAACAGGTAATAATCAGATGCTGCAATGTCAGGTGAATACGGTGGGTGACTAAGGACTTCCCATCCTAACGCATTCAGTTTTTGTTGTGTCACCATTGCAGTATGCGGTCGAGCATTATCGTGGTGGAACACTATTCCTTTTTTGGACACTAATGCTGGCCTTTTTTCTTTGATAGCTGCATTCAATTGATCCAGCTGATTGCAGTACAGATCCGCGTTAATGGTTTTCCCCTGTTTCAGCAACTCGTAGTACACTGGATCTTTCCTGTCCCACCACAAACAAAGCAGTACTTTTCGTTGATGGATACTTGGTTTTGGAACTGTTGCTGATGATGTTCCTGGTTTGCAGTAAGATTTTTTTCTCTTAATATTCTCGTAAAGAATATACTTTTCATCCAGTAACCAGCCTATCCAAAAACGGCTCCACATTTTGTCTAATCAGATGTGATGAACACATTCTTACACGATCAGACAAATTCTTTTCCGTTAATTCAAGTGGAACCCAAACACTTTGCTTTAACCCAAACCCAAGAGATTTAATGAGATCTCCAGCAGTTGTATGATGAATGCCAAACTCTTCTGCAATTTCTCGACTTGTTAAATGTGGATTATTTTCCAACATGGATCGCAAAACATCATTATCGATCTTGGATGGTCGTCCAGATCGATCACTTTCTTGGAGGCTCAGATCCCCGGAACGAAATTTGCTAAACCATCTTTGACAAGTACGATCATTTATAATATCTTTTCCAAATACTGCACATAAATTTTTACATGCAACCGATGCGTTGCTTCCTTTTTGGAATTCATACAAAATGCAGTGTCGTAAATGCACTTTATCTATTGACATGCTTTTCACTTTAAATATCACAAGTAAATGATGAACAGTAAAAAAGGACTCCTTTTATATTATATAGCATCTAAAAGAACAAAAAAAATCGGAATGACTCATTAGCCAGATGTTATTTTTTTATTTAGAAGAAAAATTACCTGCCTATTTAAAATGTGACAGAACTTTCCCTCCAACCCAATATATATATATATATATATATATATATATATATATATATATATATTAGTTTTAATTTTAAAATGGAAAACGTGGTTACTACAATATAGTACATTACTCTGCTAAAATTAATTGTTTTCAATAAATGTGTCATGATGTGCTTTACTTTTCATTTTCGGAATTAATAAATTAATATCTTCACAGAAAATCATTACCTCAGTACGACAGGCTTAACTATAGGACATAACACTTTCACTTCGAATCTTTTATCTGAGCTAAATTAGTGTATTACTTCCTAATTCACTTTTTTCATGCTCCATCTGTACATTCATGTTTTTACTGCAAACTATCATGTTTAAACATGTATTAAATATAAGAATCATTGTGACTGATATTTAAAATGGTAAAATAAGCCTAATAATTTTGATACTAATGATAGTAGTTTTGATCTTAGCAAGAGTACATGGCATTGTCTATTTCGAGAGAAATAGGTTGTGATGTTCGCTTTTTTGTTTTATTACAATATATTATATGGTTTTTTTCCTTCTACAATTCAGCTTTTCCCAGTGAGTTCATTTTTTTCAAATATGTAACAACTGTATAGTTTAGTCTTCCTCTATAAGTTTCCTCTCAAACCAGTTCAGAAGAGAGATGACAAATGAGACGAGACATAGAAATAACGGAAAAGACAAAGGGACTATCATTCGAGTATAGCCATAGAAAGGAGAAAAAACTTCACAGGAGAAACTGAGGAATATTTATAGCTGAGGACGCAACGTAGGAAATATTGCACTTCATTTGTTCAGTCGCTGACGCTGAAAGCGATTTGATGAGCCTCTATCTCATCATGCATCTCATTTCCCCTGATTTTATTTATCTACATCATTTATCCTATATTTCTTATTTTTATTCATGTTCACAAGTTGAGCGCAGTAAAGACGGTGTAATCGTATGTGAGTGTGTGTGTGTGAAATAAAAGAGCGATGGATTTTATTGCCTGATTTGTTTGTGAGACTTTGGAACGCTCTAGGGACACTTCTTTAAAAATTAATTGAAGAAAATACGCAGGCATTCCTCAAGACACAGAATTGGATTTTTTTCTTTAAATCAACAGTATTGCACACTAAATGTTTAATAACATCAACGAAAGTAAAAGCCTCTATAACAATAATCAACTAAGTTAAAAAAGCAAACAATAAACAACTGAGTAGGTGAGAAATAAGAAATTTAAGGTAAACAGTATGGAACATCTTTCACACATAGTTATTGTTAGAGATTACGTCATCTGCATTTGCTGTACTATCCTAAGTCACTTCAAGACGGCTACATCAGTGCAGTAAAGAAGGATATAAAAATGCATATATATATATATATATATATATATATATATATACAAATATATATAGAGTTTTTGATGTCACACGATCCCCACAGACGAGTCCTGACCAAATCTAAGAGCGGAGCAGTTGTAAGCGAGCGAGATGACACTCGTGTAAATAAATTGTTATTGTTATACAACCTGATGTGTTTTTGTCTTAAGACAAATGTGAACTGTAATCCAATGATTATTAACTAAGTTAACAAAAAAGTATAAGTAAAGGAAGTGTGTGTAAGGAAGTAAAAAAAATACTCTAACAATATATATATATATATATATATATATACTGATATATTGTTACAAATTTGTAAATATTATTTGTATTTGTCTTAAAATATCTCAGACAGATCGGAAATACTCAAAGTTTGGGCAAAAATCACACATTCAATGTTAAACAAAACGACATTTCTAGGAATTTGGCGACTTGGCAACATTTTGAAGGGATTCTTGGCGAGATTTGGTGAAAAATAGATGTTTCTGAAAAATTCCATCATCAAAGCTCTAGGACCAATATTAAGTGAGATAGCCTAGAACATTCTAGAACGGCGAAACTCTTAGATTTTCAAGCCAAGCCAGGTATAAATACCACCAGCCGAGATAGAAGCAGTTGCAGTGTAGAGGACGAGCAGTAGTGAAGACGGTCATTTTTTTTTATTGCTAGTGTAGTGTATAGCAGCTGTTATCATTCTGAGATATTAGAGACTTCTGCATTTGGAAACTGTTTCCTGTGAAATTAGCTGAATTGGAACTGTGCAGTTGTGATGTCTACAGCTGGAATTTCCTGCGTCCTATAGAAATTGCTATGAATAAAAGTCTTGAGATTTTTAAAAGATTGTTTCATCGACTCTCAATCAACACGAACCCCTAAGCGCGGTACAATATATACACACATATATATGAGGGGAAACAAAAAAATAGGTAATCTATGTGAAATCAGACATTTTATTGAACGTGATTTGCAGCTGCGTCAACTAATATGTATCGAACCACATTCCATTGCTGAGAATATCGTCGCTTTATTACTCCTGAGTAGGAAATTTTAAGACACAATATTAATTTGAATGGCTGCTATTTCTTGCCGTATGACATCTCTCAATACTGCTAAGGACTAAGGACTGGGGATTTCTTAAAGAGATTAGTGTTTTGAGTGCCTTATTCTCGTCATACGACTTCTGATGTTAAATTTGCATACAGCATGAATAGGTATTATGAGCAATTTGCAATCACAATACATCACTCACCATTATTAATTTTTCATAGGAAAAATGTAAATCCAGTATTCAATAATGTATTTGTATCCTACTTTGGTATTGCGTAAACGATGTGCATTTATTACTTTAATGAAATTATCAACACTAGAATCCTCTATTGTCGAAATTCTGAGCTATTTTTGCATCATAAATATCATCATTACGTTGAATATAAATCTGCAAACTGCATGTCTCGCTGATCAATTAATATTTTTTAATAGCGTTTCGCTTTCTGACAACGAGTTTTTAGAACACTCTCTCTATATAGATATTAATAGGAAATTAACAAAATCTTGAAAAATAGCTTCCATTATTATAGAATTACAGGCTATTATATTTGATAAGATTAGTAAATATATGGTGTTAGTTACTAAAATCGCGAAGAACTAACGAACACTTCTATACTTCCTACTTTATTCAACTCTCAAGAGCAATTAATTCAAATACTAATAAAAAATTTCTCACTAATAACAAAACAATTAATATGTCCTCCAAAAATCCTGATTTCTGTTGCTACTCCATGAAGAAACAAATTTAGAAATTATCGTCTGAACATATTAAAATGATTACAAATTAACTATTACAACTGTTGTGAATTATTCCGGCTGATATTTAACGACTGCTATCTCAAAACATTAATTGATCCTACTGAGACATTTAGCATTTGCTAGTTTCTCCCTCGGAGTAAAATCCTTTTAAAAAAATAGACAAGAAGGAAACTCTTAGAGTAAAAAATGGTTTTGTTTTGGCAGGGTTAAAAAGTGATCCTTTCACAATTTTTGACAGCCTTTTATTTCATCTTGTAGAAAAAACATCGAGGTTCACTATAGCTATGTTTGTAGAAGTTTGTACGATACACAGGCAACATGATTACACTTTATGGCTTCATTTTCACCTGACAACAAAAGAGAGTTGCACAAGTTGTATGTGTTACATTAAGGCTTCAGACAACTTGTGTAACATGTAGATTCTTTAAGAATGGCACCAGAGATTATCACGGTATCTCACAAAGATTTGAAATCAGCCTATTATCTTTAATATGTTTATTTTGAATTTTAGAATAAATACTCTCAAAAAATTTGGTTGATTTTGGTTTGTTTTATTAAAATTTCTCTAGATACAACATGAGGATTATTGGTAATAGACCTCATAATTTTGAACCACGAGCAAGGGACTAACTTTCAAAAGGAATTAATAATACAAAGCGTTTATATAATAACGTCCTTAATCAAACATTAGACAGTGGAAAATTAAAACTTTAACAAATCTACATGCAGCGACGCTCTTCAACGTTAGAAGTTAAAAGGCCTTACTCAACCAGCCCGAGGGGATATCTTTTCGGCCTGATTGGTAGGCCCGTCGCCTTCGGATCCCTTGGTCCAGGGTTCGAATCTACGCTGCCGTTTCGCGACCGCCACAAGTGGTGACCCCGGACAAGAACACTAGAAGGCAGCACGACTGCCTGTACCTACTGATTGCATATGCCCGACGATCGCCTTTAGTGGTGATTCAGGGCTTGAGCACTAGGTGGCAGCACGGCCTATTCCTACTGTTTGCATATGTTTCGAAACAAAAACACTTGTCTCTGTGTGTCTAAGACAAGCGCAACTAGTGATATTCCGGTTCTGGCGCATGTTTCGGCGCCTTCTGACAAAAAGACCTTCTGAACAAAATGGCGCACGTTTATCTCCATTCCGTATCTTCACGCTGCGTTGATACTGGAGGGGGAGTATTGCAGGGACGCTCTTCAACGTTAGAAGTTAAAAGGCCTTACTCAACCAGCCCGAGGGGATATCTTTTCGGCCTGATTGGTAGGCCCGTCGCCTTCGGATCCCTTGGTCCAGGGTTCGAATCTGCGCTGCCGCTTCGCGACCGCCACATACACAGTACGCTTGATTTAATTGGATCCGATTCCAGTAGACATCTAATACCTGAATTTGTACCTCTATTACCTCCAATCTCTAAAATATCTCTCTACTCTTCTTATACAGCAATGCTGATTTACATTAACCACGTATATTTCACAGGTTGATGTTATTTTATCAAACATCGTAATAAAGTAGTACCAGAGGTTGGTTAAAGTAAATGCACGAGAGAATTCGTTACAAACACGTGTTAGAACATTTATAACTTTTTTTTAAAATTTCTTTGCAGAAACCATGAACCATAAGTGCAACTCTAGATAAATGATTTAAGACAATCTTGCTTTGTTTAATTTTATTAAGTTAGTTACTTTAAAAAAGTTAACTTTAATTCACCTCTTTATAGTTTGCGTTATTTTACATCTTATGAGTTTAATTAGAATGAAAATGAAAACGATGATTGATTCTGTTGATTAAGTTATCGTCAAATTTTGATTACTTTTTTTTTTCAAAAGTGTTTCTAAATTGAAAACATTTTCTCATTTAACTGAATTGGACAGAATATTATTGATTTTTCAAGACTGCGCTAGGACAATTTCTACGACTGAAAAAAATGCTTCCAATTTTTTTCTGGAAGCTAGATCCAATAATATATCATTAGACATGAAGGTTAATTAACTTTAATTTCAACTAATGAATTCTACGTTTATCAAAAAGGAATTTTTCATTTTAGGGAATAAGTTTTTTTTTCATTAACTTTATTTACTTCCAATTAAATTAAGTTGGAATAACAATCGTTCATAACTTAAACATTATATTATTCGCTAATGAAGTTAGAATGATAATGATCAACAATGATATATTTTTCTTATTGATTGTCAATATGGAGATTTATACTGTTCTCTTTTGGAACAATTTTATCTATAATGAACTATTATGAATCTATTACGAATAATTTTGAATATTTTATATCCGTTTTTTTTTTAAGTTGAAAGTTTAAATTAATATAAGTGCACTTATAAAATAAGTTTAAAAACAATTTTATTAAGTGTTTTTCTGAATAAATATTTTATGTATCATGTAAAAAAACGTGTATTATTCATAAAGGCAATGATTACATTAATTATGTTTTTGTTAACAGCATTGTTTGATTAGCAATGAAAAGTTTGTACTAACATTTAAATTTACAAGATAAATCTATCCAAAGGAAGCTCTAAAATTATGTAAAATAATATTAATAAAGTTAGAAAAATACTAAAATTTAAGATCTTGTTAAAATAAAAATCATCGTTATAGAATACAGAGTATGTGTGAAGATTCTAAAAATATGAAAGATTAGGAGCAGATGGAATAATTATAGGGAATTTAACAATAATGAACATTTTGAAGAATTTTAAGCTATCACAAGTTTATAGTGTTCGTAAATTTTCGAAATAGAAGAGAAAAATAAAGAATATTCACATGTGTATCTCAAGAACTTGGAAAAATTACTTAACTTTTCATGAAAGCGTTAAGATGATTATACTGTCATGTAGATATTGAATAGAGAATATTTAGTTGAAGACGCAATAGATATCCGAATAACGTGGTTTATTAATAAACTGAGAGCAGATACACTTTGCTGAGAGCTCCTCAAGATCGAGAATACATGCCTATATATATCACAGTGGTATGTTTCAGAACACTTCTGTGGAAAACAAAGAATATTCAGGAAGGTTTTAGGAGTTATAAATTAGAAGAAATTGAATTTTTACATAAACTTTAGGAGTTGCCGTCACTAGGTTTTGAACCCGAGAACTTTTGATTTGGAGGTGAGCATCGTACCTGGGCCCCATTGGTGATTTCAAGCTTTGGGTAATATCTTTTTTTAAAAAAAGTGAGAGTAACAGTAATGATAATGATATATAGCCCAGAGCAACAGCGAAGAAGAAAATTTCTTAATTCTTTTACTATAGACGTCCTGGGACTGATTATGTGTTGTTTCAAAATTTCGAAATTCTTATTTATTATTTACAATTTAAATTATATATTGTGAATGATTTTAATTCGTTTATACTTCATAATATTAATAGTCGAGATATAATTATTTTGGATTTTAACTTGCGATATAAAACTCTTTTATGGTAAATTAACACATCGGCTGATAAGTTCCCGGTCTGTCTCACAGATAGCTTCCCAAATACAGGATCAATATTTTTTTAGTAATTATTGACCTTCAAAAGATAGCTGCAAATTTTTTATGAGAATCTGACGTTTTGTTCAAAAGTTAGTGGTTTTCGTCAAAAAACTTTTTTTTTTATTTTTAAAATAATGGACATTACATTTTGATGGGAAAAAAACACCATTCAAACGAAAGCATTTCTTAATAAGTGTTTTTCGGACTCTGCACCAGGAAACTCGACCATTATTGACAGGTTTGCTGAATTTAAACGTGGTTGTACGAACACCGATGATGCACCCCGCTCTGGTCGCCCAAAAATAGGTGGTTATACCGGAAAACATCAAAAAAGTTCACAAAATCGTTTTGACAAACCGAAAGTGAAGATGCAAGAGATAGCTGACATTCTAAATATATGAAGGAAACGTGTAGGTTTTATTTTATTTTGCACGAACATTTGTTTTTAAGAAAACTGTTTTTGGGCGCCGCTTGTGCTAACAGTTTACTAAAAAAAAAAAAAAAAAAAAAAAAACCGAGTCGATGATTTCCAAGCGTTAATTGAAGCTGTTTTGGCGAAATAAAAAAAAGACTTTTTTTGTATCGATACGTAACGATGGACGAAACTTGAATTCGGTTAGGAAAAATATGTACAGGATAGAAAATGATTAAAATTTCAGAAAAAATTGAATGACCCCTACCTCTAGCCTCGATGCAACCTGCCACTCGACGTGACATAAAGTGATAAAGCTCCCTGATGCTCTCCTGAGGTATTTCTTGCCAAATTTGCTCGAATTGTCAGATGAGGTCATCAACATTCCCTGGTAGATGCAGTCGCATCCCCATCATATTCCAGACATGCTAGATTGGACAGAGATCAGGCTGTCCAAGGAAGTGCTTGACAAGCTAAAAGACAGTTCATAGCAACACGTGCCGTATGTGGTCTGGGCTTATCTTGCTGAAAAATAAGTCTAGGGTACTGCAAAAGGAACGGTAGTAAAACAGGTCTCAGAATGTAGTCGACGTATCGCTGTGCTGTAAGTGTTCCTTTAATGACGACCAAAGGGATCCGGAAATCAGGGGAAATGGCCCACACTAGACCATAACTCCAGGTTGAGGGCCTGTGTGGCGTGTAATAGTAAATGCAGGATTGCACGTTGTCCTGGGTACGTCTTCGATGATCATCAGGGCACAGTTGGAAGCTGAATTTGGCACTAAACTGTATACCTCCTCAGTCAGTATCCCCTGTCATGATCGAGGTAAGCACCACTGAAATCTGACAGTGTGCAGGTGTGAGTGGCGGGTGGCGTAGAGGTCGGTACGAGCTTAGATTTCGCACTATATGAATAGTCATGGTGGACACTGGTGTGCAAGTCGCACGTCTGACTTCACGTCACTCTGTTCTCCCAATTTGATAAGGCCCTAGGTCTACCGCTACCATAATAATGCTGAAATATGCCATTGTTAATTTATTCTTGTCAGCATCTTCTAATCGCAGCGAGACTTCAAACTATATGACAAGCTATTCTCCGATTTGCCCAACCTGCCTCTTTCAATCCATTGATACTACTTCTTTCAAACTCTGACAGTTGCTCGTAATGAGTTCGAATCCTGCGGCGAGGCATTTTTTTTTCAGTCGTTGAAAGGTATCATAAATTGCAATGCAACTGAAAATGTGACCAACAGGTTGAAAATCTCTTCTTATATACACCTGCTGAATGCATAGTTCAGATGCATTGTAGCTCCCGCTATCCATTCACTGGACACCAAATTTTAATCATTTGCATGTTCGGTCCAAATATCTTTGCATACGAAATTTCATTACAATCGAGAAACTCCTTCTTGGTCCGTCGTTTTTTTTTTTTTTTAGAGTGCGTTTTTGCACAGTTAAGTAATTATGAAAATATTTTTAAAGTAGATATTGTATGTTTTTTTATAAATTATTCATTTTTTTTTGTCGTAGATTAGATTAGATTACGCATTTCTCTCTCATTTATAAATATTTATAATTGTATAAAGGAAATATAATTAGAACGAGAAATTGTTTATTTATGTTTAGTGCCAGCGGTTGCCAATGGTCATTATCGTGGATTTGTTGTCGGTGTTGTTTTCGTCCAGTCATGGATTCGAGCTCTGATGTCATTAAAAACCCATCTTTTAGCGGGCTAATGCACGTTAAATATGTCGAGATTCAAAGTCCTGTTGTTGGCGTGATGTGGAAGTTTAAAGTAGGTGCCAACTAAGTTGTTCATCTAGTTAATTGACTTAGGTTCAAATTTACGAGATCCGCCATCAACAGCTCTCGCCTTCCTTCTGAGAGCGAAATTATAAACAATGACAATCACACATATGTAGATGACACATGGACACAAAATCGAAAAAGCAATTTTGTTTTAGGGATAAATTAGAATTGTAATTTAAGCTAACTTTATTTCAATATTTGCAGATTAAATTGTGTACTACAAAGCTTTGATGCATGATATGCGACATTCTGGCTTCTTCAGTACTTATAAAATTATCTTTCAAGAGAAAAATAAAAAAAAATTAAAATTTTTAAATCAGGAAGGAATCTTTCATATTTCTCAATAAAAATTAAAATTTAATTGAAAATTTAGAAAGGGTGAAAGTTTTCGATTGCTTTTTTAAAATTAAACTTCACAGACTAGGATATAATAACGAATAATAAGTGCGATTGTGTCAAATGCAAAAAAGCATATTATTTCTTGTCTAATAATTTACGAAATTGATTTAATTTTTTTCCTTACTTTGAAGTGCATGATTTAGTGATTGTTAAACTGAATAATATGTTTCTACTGAGATGAAATTTGAAACAGACATTTAAAATTCATTCTAGAATGAGTGATGAAGTAAGAACTGCAATCGTCAAAACTGCTGTTAGAGCTTGTTAAAATTCCTCCCATGGACTGAAACTAAATGACGAAGAAAACATTGTCATGATCCATTATTCATCGTAGAAGAAAATGTCAAGTTGTCAAGATTTAAAGTCAATTGACGTTCATAAGCACTTCACAGTAAACTAAATATGCAATTTGAAAAATTTAGAAGATAAAAAGATATCGTGACTAAATAATGTCTCTACTGGAAGTATTTAAGCCCGTTTATAAGTATGTTCTTTAAAGAATTTTGACGCTATGGGTGTGCATTGTATCAAAGTGAAGAGACTTATGAATCCCCTTAGTGTGTATGAGGTATGAGGCCAGAGTGACTTATTTTATGGTTTACCTCATGTTAATTGCAAATAAAATACAGTTCTATTCTTCTAGTGATATTTTATACAGTTCAAGTGACTCCCTCAATGGAAATTTTCAATAGATTAAGTCCGCATACTTCCAAAATTTGAAATTATAATGGAATAATATTCCATGCTCTCCCAACAAGGCTGAATTGCTGAGTCTTGCATAATTGAATAATTACTCAATTCAAGTTTTTATTTCGTACAAAGAAACGAGGAACTTAATGTGCCACATTTCTCGCGTTATCCAAACCAGTGTCAACATCGCTTATAAGTCACCGTTCTCGAGAAATTTAAAAAGCTGCAATTTATTAATTTGGAAAAAAATTTAATATTTTTTTTAAATAATGCGAAATTTTCTATGACAGTTTAGAAGGGGTGAAACTTTTTTAAGCATTGATTACGCTAAACAGATGCAAGGACAGGGTTATGCTTTTAATTCTTAGAATAATATTCAGGTACAAATTACATAATTATTATCCTTAAGTTGCTTTCGATAAATTATTCAAAGAGAAAAACAAAGGTGTTATATATATATTTCAAAATCATATAGAATTGGTAATCATAGAGTTCCATGAAAGAATTTCTATGATTACTTTTGAAGTAAAAAAAAAATTAATCTGTGTCTTAAAGGAGGGAGATCAAAGTAATATGGCTTACAAAACTAAGAAAATCTGTTATCTTAGCAATACGAATCTAATCTAACATTTAATTAAAAAACACCTGGTAAACTAAGAAAAGAAAGTATTACACATTGAATCTGTGAGGTACCTCAAAATAATTCATTTGTTCTGGTGTTGAATTTCAAGAAATGAGGCATTAATGAAATGGTTTCCTCGTCATCTAATCCTCATCATTCTATAGACATTCATAATCACTGTGTCCAACTCCGAAATTTCGTTGCCTAACTTTACTGAAATGATGTTTTAATTAATCAAATGAAACAGATTCATTGTTAAAATTGTAAACTATAATTGAAGTGTTAATGCATTGTATTTTCTTTTAAATAGTACATAGAAAACAATTTCAAAATTAGTCTATTAAGAATGTTGATACTATAATAATAAAAAACATTTTACAGTACTATAATACATAAGTACTTTATGAAAAATTTCTTGCTTGACGTAAAATCTAATTTTTTAAAGAAAATTTAAGAAGGGAGACATTTTGACAGCAAACTGGAAATAAAAAGTTTTATGCATTATGAGAACCCTGAAATAAATACCTTGGTATCCCAATACAGTATTTTAAAAGCTGAAAATTAGTCTGACTTAAGTAGCTCATATCAAAATGCTTAAGCCTAGAACGTGGTGTTGTTATTACAAAAAAATTAATTTTGTGAACTAAACTTACATTTAAATCAATTCAGAGGATCGATTACCATGTCCATCAGA
This sequence comes from Nephila pilipes, assembly GCA_019974015.1. Lineage (NCBI taxonomy): Eukaryota > Metazoa > Arthropoda > Arachnida > Araneae > Nephilidae > Nephila > Nephila pilipes. The sequence continues at coordinate 603 of BMAW01125554.1, read as the reverse complement.
GAATCTGAAAAGACTCAGTTGTATCTTAAAAATGTGCTTCAACCTAGAAAGGTGTGGGCAATTTGTCAAATTTAGAGAGTTTGAATCCTGTTTATTGGGGATAATTCAATGTATTACTATTTTACTATGAAAGTAAACTTTCTGTACAATAATAATTAAAACAAACAACATTATTTGAGGGGCTGGAAAATCAATTTATCTGTATAATGTAATAACATTAAATAAACACATTAAATCAATTTTCAATTCAAAGTATAATTAATCAGTTAATATGTTTAAATATTAGAACTGTTTTAAAAAATTTTTAATAAAAAAACATGTTGAAATAGCCACTTTTTTTCTGCTTAAATTATATGTAATTAATGAATGAGGAACAAAATTCTTAATTTGGCATTAAGTTCTATGATACTAATACTGTTATCAGCACTCAACATTTAAATAAGTAATTTATTTCTTAAACACAATAAGATGTCAAAAACAATAGCTGTGTTTATAGTTATACCTTAAAACAGTTTTTTTTAGTTTCAGAACTTAATTAAATAACTTCAAATTAACATGTATAGTTTGCAATAACATTTCAAATTAATACATTCGAATCATAAA
>BMAW01125553.1:0-22423 GCA_019974015.1 Nephila pilipes | reverse complement strand
AAGAATGTTTAATTATAAAAAGATATTGATAATAAATTTTAGCAATTCTTAAAATTTCTATTCTCAAAATATGTAATTGTATGGAGTCGCTTATTGATTTCATCTTTATTGTAAATTACATATAGGAATAAAAGAAGTATTTTTTGTGTAATCATTTATAACATGTTTTTAGCCGTACTAAGATTAATAAACAAACTTAAATACTTCATATTGCATACATATGTAGAGAACAAATATACTTTACAAATTTCTTTCCTCTTTGACAGCTAATACATTATCTCATTAAACAAAAATTTATGTTAAGAAAACCTTCTACACAAGCATTTAAATGATTTTAAATTCCTCAAAAAATAATAAGCTTCTTTGATCACTCAATTTAAATTTCCATAAATTTTGTAATTTTAATTAATTCAGTATAAAATGTTAAGTTCTTTTTATTATTACGCCATAATTAAAAAAGGCAATTTATTATATCCCTGCTCGAGCCTAATGTTCCCTATGTGAAATTGATAGCAATATTTTTCGTCTTTCTCTCACTTTAAGCATATTATTTTGAAAGAAATTCCTTTACTGTTGCAAATTTTCTAGATAAATTATTAACTATCATTAAGAAAAATGTATTTTTCCAATCCAAAAGTATATAGTAGTTAGAATATGTATTTCATATTTTCGCAGAAAAAATATGTATTTCATTTTGATTGTGTAATATACATAGATATAGTGTAGGTATATTCCGACCGTACATCCATTTATATGCATTCAACGTTAGCTGAATTAAAGGACATGGAAAATTGATTCACATTGCAAGCTTACATTATTCAGAACAAGTATACTTATCATATTTTTTCCTTGGAGAGCTCATATCTAAATACACTAAAAAATATTTACAATAAAAATAAATTCTGCATACAAAATTCCTTAGAAGAAACTAAAAGCATGAAAAATGTTTTAAAGTTAGAACGTATTCATAAAAAAATCTATTGAACTATAATTTTTGTCACTGAATTACAAGTACTAAGTTCTTCGTAATAAGAATATATTTAACTTAAACTCTTACGTTTCGATAGAAAAATCAAAAGGAAACGAAAAATTCAAAATATATCTTTAATTTACTGCACAAAATTTAACTAAAATATTATTTTAAAAATATTATTGAATGCATAAGAAAAATTATTACCTATATAATTGCAATTCAAAGAAGGAATAACTAATAGAAAAAAAATTGGTCTTACAAATTTTAATACTGGAGAAGGTATTTATTCTATATTATAATTTGGCTGGATTTTTTTTTTTTTTCGTATAAATGTCAAATATTACAAGAACAATTTTGCATTTGAATATTGATAATAAAATATATATCGGCGTGATTTTTAAGTAAGTATAGTTTCAGTATTTAAATATCGAGTGCCGATTTTTCTATTTTATTCTTATAAGAAAATCTGTACATTATCTACCATTCAATATAATTATCTGAACTATTAAGACACTTATCATATCATAAAGCCAAATTCTGAATTTCATCCTCATAGAAAACTACCGCCTGATGAGATAATTACTGCACCAGGACCGTTTTGACATAATAACCCTCGTCATGGCATTGACCTCCTTAAATTGCTGTTTTAAGTGAAGGAACAAGTAGTAGTCATTGGGATCCACATCAGGACTGTACTTAAGGGGATTAAGTTGCTCCTAGCCATATGAGACAATGGCAACTCTGGTACGAAGAACCACGTTTGGACAGGCATTGTTATATCGCAAAATAATCCCTTTACGCATATCGTGCCTTTCGTATCGGATTGTATGAAGTAGTTATGTAAAGATGTCACAATATGTCTCGGAATTAATTGAGTCTCTTTATGAAGCAAGAAATCCATAAACAACACCTCTTGCCTATTCCAAAATGCAGTACATATTATCTTGCGTGCTGAAATTGTTTGCTTGAGCTTCATTTTTTGGTTGATGTTGAACGCCTCCATTTCATGGGTCGCTCGTTTGTTTTCGGTGTCACATGAGTCACGTGCCCATACCTTTCTTCATCTGCTCATGAATTTCAGCAGCTTTCACGTCTTTTAAGTGCAGAAAACGAATCATAGCCCATATTTAACAATCGATGGCATTTTAAATTGTATGAGGTGGAAGAAATTTTAAACACATACAAACTTAAACACAGAAAAATGCTTCAGCATTGGTGTCTGTGATTAACCAACTAATATAGCATACTCAATCATTATATATATATATATAATGATTTAACTCAATTCCCATTAATTTCTCACTTAAATAATTTAATTTACTAAATTTGCCAATTCTCTCCCTTAAACGATAATGTTCATTCGTATTTCCTGATACAATTCCTATTCTTTTTAATTAATTCAATCACGCGTTATAATAAATTGCTGACAATGCTCTCTTCCCATCGGAACAGACCTGTAGGGATGATCCCTACCAGACTTTAGGTCTATACTTATCTTCCCTGGAAGTCCCTCCATTCAGACAGTTTGGAGTCTGATGTTTAATTAAATTTTCCCTCCTATAAATAGTAAAACACAGAGAAAAACGCGCTCTTCTTATACTCCTCTCATTACCTTACTGCTGTTCTTTTACGCTCGTCCTCTCTCTCTCTGATCATTTGAGATTTGTATGGTAATTTCGCTTCGGCCATTGGTGGCCGAAGCCCGACTAAAGTCTGCTACTAAATGGAAATAAAAGTATTTCGGCCATGTATGGAATGATTCATTAATATTGAACAATAGTTAAAGTAAGTATGTCACATAGCCGGTAGGATATTTACATTTAAAGTCGACAGGTTCGTTACATATATATATATATATATATATATAAGTGTGTGTGCGTGAGTGTATGTGTATATGTAAGTTGTGTGGAAGGGATATTATACTTATCAATCCTTACAAAGAATATACAAATAGTCATACATAAATTTCATAAGTTCCATTTAAATATTATAATTAAGAGCCTCACAAAATGTATAGAGTTTTTGAAAAATCGTTCAATTTATAGATTTTTCTTAAAAGTAATAAGATTTTATCAAAAGTTTCAATATTTATTTTTTAATTTAGATTTTATTATATAAAAGTAAAAAATTTGTTTAACTTTCAAGTTTAGTGTTTTAAAAATTGCTTATAACTTTTTGGATGTTGAAAAACAGTTGAAATATATACAAATTGATGAAAATTGTAACTAAATATCAGTAATGAAAATCCTTTAATATAACTAAAGCCTTAACATTGTTAATTTTTTGCAGTTCAAAGTTAGAAAGCTCTTCGCCAATTCTATGCATTTATTATCATGAGAACATGATAAATAAGACGTCAAAAAATAATTTTTTGTAAACAAACAACTCATCATAGAGAGAACTGTCTTTATTTGCTTGCGTGTTTCTTAAAATGTGTGTTTTTTTAAGAATTCTGGTACTATTTCCTTAAAAGTTATTTTATCAATTATGCTGATATTTTCTACGTTATCAAATTAGTTTATATTTCATACAATTAATGTGCTTTGTTTGTAATAAACACTCAAAAAATTTAGGTATATCAGGGCATTTGAATAAAAAAAAATGAGGAAAACATGAATAAAAAATTTTTCATACGTTTAAGCTGCTTGAATTTAGAATTTTAAATTATAATAGCATTTAGGAAACAAAATGTTATGTTTGAAAATTCTATGTAAATTTTTAAAACTATAAATGCAGTAATCATTATGTAAGATGTACTTAATGGTAAGACTGTTAATAACAAAAGTGAAGAATAATAATTGATTATTATTAGCTCATGTATAATTGTTTTTGAATATAAATATGATTTTCTTTTCATATACATATGTATAATTATACAGATATATCAAAGGTAAAATATAAATTCAATTGCTTATAATTAAAAAAAAGCAAGTCAGGATCATTTAAACTTAGCATAAAATATATGCTCATTTTTCTTTGTTGAAGATGTCTCAGTTACCTAAGGAATCATCATTCAAAATACATTTAAATCATTGAATGAGTTTAGAAATCCGTGAACGTAAGCGAAATAAATATATGAGCTACTAATGTTTTAATAAGAATAAGTAAATTATAAGACATTAGCTCACAATGCATATTTTAATTTCATTGACCATATGGTGGTTGTTAATTTAGAGATATGCCAGCAAGACGCACTGTTAAGTAAACATCTACCATCTTAAAGATATTTTCTTCTACATTTTAGAGATGTTTCATCAGTTTCATTACAAAACTGTTTACGAAAACTTTCAAACTGTGTATTGCGTGATCATATTAATGGTATCTATTTTTAATGTAGAAATTGGGATGAAGTGATTGAGCGGTAAACAGTTACGAAAGTTTTCGGTTAGAATATTGTTTGTGTAAAGAGAAATAATTTCTAAAGGCTTGTTATAATTTAAAGTATCGTTGTTGTTAATTATAAAGAATCAACTTGAAAATTATTCTTAAATGAGATTTTGAAAATTAATTTTAAAAATTATAATTATTACCCATCAGATGAAAATTAAAAAAAAAGTTTAAGAAATATTTAAAATGCTTATAATTAACCGATAAAAATTTTAACTGATGCAATTTCAGAAGAATTGGGACTTCACGCTTATTATTAATTTTACTTTTTTTAAAGCTTTGTACTATCTTACATGATTAATAATGCGTAAAAGAATAAAAAATATTCAGTTCTGCAATAGAATAATAGTACTTCTAAATATAAACAAATACACTAAAACAATATACATTTTGAATCAATTAAAACAATAAACTTAAAACAAATTTCTTAAAACATTATAATTCATACAATGGATTTCCATCCATTACACTAATTAAAAGAAGCTTTTCATACAAAGTACTTCATAAATAATATTTAAGCATTTGTTTCAGAATTTTGGAAGAACTCGAATAATTAAGCTTTTAGTACAGGCAAATTATATTTGTAAACTATTTATACCAAAATTATATTCCCATTAATGATTTTACAAATAATTGTAAAATTTAATAGAAATTTATGATTGCAAAATTGATTATTGAATTTGTAGTAATACTTATTACAACAAATTTTAACAAACCAAATAAAAAGGTAATGTCATTTGACTACAATTATTATTATTATTTTTGATATTTGTAGTTTGAATCTAAATAATGTTGATAGTATACTCCAGCAAAATGAAGAAAGGAAATAGCTAAAAATTAATACACAAGGAAACTGTAAATAATAAATGCTAACCCTCCTATATTCTTACTATTAAGCAAATATCCCTCTTTGCTATTTTATTCTCTTCAAATACTTTTTAAGTAATATAGGAGACATGAATAATTTTCAGAAAACCATATAAAATATTTAACAATCTTAAAAAGAATAAAAGAATTTGAATGGAACAAATTATTTATTTAATGTCTTAAAGTTTGACCTTCTGGACAGAAATCTAAATTCACTAGGGACGCAACCCGTTTGAAATGTTAATGTGTTAAAAATTTATTTATAATTAAATTTAATGTAATAGTTACTTTCTTGGATGCAACTTTCGAGTCATTTTCCTTTGCATTAAGTGAGGTAGAACTTTTTCTTATCTAAACTGTTTTCATTCGGAAAAACTCATGTTAAGTTTTCTTTAATAGTAGAAGTAACCAATGAAAAAAGTTGATTTGCCTTTAGATACTCTCACTACAATGCTATTTTTCAAATTGTTCACAGTAAAACATCACAAAGTAATGCAGTGAAAATTAATCCACCCAACGGTTACATCGTCCTGTTGAGTAGATGTGGTGGCAAGTAAGGGATAATTAGAAAATCTTTCACTGTATCACCCACACATTAACAGAGTACCACTCCTGGAAAAGCATATGGATTTTCTATGCATGAGTTAGAGGTGTCCTACACACAGACATTCTTTGTAATGGTAAACGGAAATTCTTTGTAAATAATTTCTTGTTGAGAATTTTCATTCAAGTAATTCTCAACAAGATCTTCATACTGAAGTAATTAAATAAACTTTTCTTTATTTCCTCAGCATATTTTTTTCTACTATCATTTTCTTTTCAGACTCCACAACGCTGTACAAAAAATACTTCTTTATGTATATCATACACTCTTGTAAAGTTTGTTACAGCCATTCAAGGAGACTATGTATATTTTACAAGTAATCTAAATTTACTCAATTTGTCTCAAAGCTTTTTTAAATATTTTTATGAAGAAATTTATCCATTCAGTTTTTAGTACAGATCAAGGTTCTACGCTTTAAGAGAACAGAAAAATCTATCGCTAAATTTTAATGAAAACTATTATGTTAATATCAATTTCATCAGAAGTAGAGTCGTAATTTCAACAAAAAAAAATTTAATACTGTTTCTTTAAAAATAAAATATTTTCTGAAATCATGTGACAAGTGTGTTAATACATGCTTAACATAACTTTTTTTACAAGCATCTAATAAAAAATGCCCAAAAGGCATCGTGTCTCATTAAGAGGAGATTTAAGTACATTGTTTAATTATAAGAAAAACTATTATGTGTATGATATTTGTCTATAGTGCTGTGAGGAAATTTTACCACACCTATTTTGATTGGTCTCCTAGTCACTCAGGCAACAAAAAACTATTAAAAAGGTATTTCTATGTACTTTTTGTAATGAAATATATATCAATCATCAAAATATATTTTTCGAACTCATGTACAAAGTATAATATACGTAGAAAAATTATTTGAAAAATTAAAATGCTTTTATATTAAGTCTTGTAAGCATTAAAATATCGAACATTTTTTGCTTTATTAATTAGAATCACAACGCGTTCTTAATGAATATATTTAATGAATGAGATTTAATAAAATTCAAAACATTGCTTAGCGATTTGTTTTCATCCTTGTACGTGTAGAGTTTTCAGTTCATTGGCTGAACAATAACTCTATGCCTTGCCACTTCAATTGGGAAGTTTAGTCCATGTGTAATCCATTGAAACCTACAATTATAATACAAATATCCTTTTTGAAAAAGAGTACTCCTAAATTGTTCAATTCTCTTCCTTGTTTCACTTAAAATTAAAATAAGGTTTATTCAAGTGTGTAGCGCGTGGCATGACTGCGTGGAATCTTGAATGAAGATTAGAAGGTTGAAAGAACATGGTTTTTATTGGGTTCAGTTCACAGCACTCGGATATATTTCACGGTAACACTTATAAGGAATACATATAAGACAACATGACACGCAACAAACACACACGCACAACTACTAGAGATTGGGAAGAAGTCTCTCTTTATTCAAAACAGGTGGCATTAGCAGTCCCGTTAAAGTTACAGTCATGGTAGCTGTTACAAGTATTATTTTCATTGCGTGGGGTGAGTATAAGTGCATTTCATAACAACTTATTCCATTCATCTGATATTACACAGCTTATTACATTTTCATCTATAGCATAATATTATTTCAAATAGAACATTATTGTTAACAAAATATAATACTTAATTCCTCACATGAAGTATTTTTCTGGATTCTTCAAATTTATAAAATCAGAATGTAACAGATGTATAAAATATAAAATAATGTGGGAAATTTTATCATCAAAAACTCAATCTCTTCGATTAAGAAAAAATTCATATTCTCTTTCTATTCTTACCTGTTTAATAAAAGAATTAGAAGCAATCATTTGTCAATTGTTTCAAAATACTACAAGAATAATATCAATAAATGTGTATTAAAATATTTCATTTATTATGTTTTTTCAATACTTAAAAGTAGTTTAGGTTTTTGCATAATTCCCAGAATTCAGAAATTGTTTCTGAGTAAAAACTGTTTCATAAGCAAAAAAGGATCATAAGTATTTTTTAAAATTTTTATAAGCTTTCAGTACACAAAGCGCCTCTTTTAAAAATCCATATGGTTCGAAACTTGATATAATTTTGCAACCTCTTTTCTGACAGAAAAAAATTACTTATAGGAATTCATTTCTAAGGTGTCAAAGAAATTTTCTAAATCCCAAATGAATATTATTCTTTTACCATTACACCATACGTACTATTCTTTTACTGAATAAAAATGTTGAAACCTGTATACTTTCAGATATAATTACATAATCATTTATGAAAAAATATTTCTACCATTTTGACAAACACTTTTATTTTATGATTCTATTAATGCTGCTTCGATGCTCAATAGCTTTCATAAAAATATACAAAAATTGTGAATCAATTTATTTTATGGATTTGTAGTCTTGAAAACTGGAATGCTTGAATGAAGAAATTTGATCTACTCGAGGTGATAAAAAAGGCTAGAAAATAGTGTTTGTGCTTAGTTATTTGCTAAAGTCTTAGCATAAATGAGGATGATGCTTTATTTACTATATATCTACCTATAAGAAAGAGTATTTATATTTAACTAAGAGTATGCACATTCATTTCTGTATTTGCATAAACTTAAATATTGGACACTGAAAATATATGACTTTATTTACAAATGAAAAAAAATATGATATCGAATTGCTTTTCATGTGTTATCAGGTACTTCATTAACTCTTAAGCAATTTTGTAACTTTATGAAAATTTAATTACCATTACACCAATTAATTACCATATATCAAAATCATTCACTTAAATTATTAATAAGAATTGTAATGATGAAATTAAGTAATGAATTTCAATAGGTATTGAAACACGCAATTGCATGTGTTGTTGAAATTTTACTAGAACAAAAATAAATATTTTTTTGAGAAACAAATGCTTGTTAAATAAAGCAAACAAAATATTTAAAACGACATTCATTTCATTTAAAAAAAATTTAATGATCTAAAAAACAGAAAGATAGGCTGGAAAGAAAAGACAATGATTTAATATATCATTAAGTTCATTCTTCACAGTTTGTGTTGTAATAAAATTTTATAGTGAAATTCAACCCCCTAGTAACACTCAATCAACTAAATACAATATACTTGGAATGAGTACAATTTTTTTATTATAAAAATAGAGATCTGAAACAAAACGAATTCATTAAAAATATAAAAGTACATTTGTCATTAAAACAGTCGTTTTCCTGTATCAAGTGCCTACGACTATTAACTTCCTTAATTTATCCTATAACATTATAATTTAGATCCCTGTAGACATAGTTACAATTACAGATATTGCAGATAATTTATTTTTTCGTTTAGTTTACTTTCATTTGGAATTTTCAATAGTACATAATGTTTATCTTTATAACTAAATTTGCATATTTATTTTATTCATTTTCCTTTGTTTACATTTTTATACCTGTATATATATATATATATATATATATATATATATATTTGAAAATAATTAGTAATTGAAATATATCGCCATTCATTTTTTTCTTCTTTGTTTATTGGTTCTTTTCTTTAAATTACAACTTGAATTTTTGGAGTAATCCAATTTTACCCAACAAGATGCATTGGGGGAGGGTTGGTACCATAGAACTAGTTTAACCCCAAAATTCAGTCCCCAGTCTGAATATGCATGTTTTGTTTTGTTGGATATTAGAATTATTCGATTTATTCTTTGGTTCAAATTAATTTCAAATTTGATTCCAACTTTATTCATCTCTTAGTTTCGAATTTGATTCAGTTTCAACTTTTTTACTTAGTTTTATAAATGTTTTTTTGTTGATTTTGGTTTTTAATTGTTATCTTCCTTTTGTTTTATTTAATGATAAATTATTTGCTTTATCTTATACATACATATATATATATATATATAAGTCAGAAGTCCAAACAATAAAATATATAAGAATTTATTAAAAAAATTTCATTATTAAGCAAGTAAATAAAAAGCAGACTAAAGTCTTTAAGCTTTTCTCCTGTAAAATTTCACTTTTGTGGAAGAGTGCCTTTTACCTCCAGCATACAGATATTAACTGAACTGTGTTTAGAACCAAAACTCTCTTTTCGTAAATTAATTATTCATACAGCAAATAATCCCATGTTCTGTATTATTCATTTATTTAATTTTTATTCTAACTTTTAAGCATTCATTTCTACAAACGTTTCCGCCTTTTTCATAATTTTAACAGTGAATAATGAATTGAGAATTCAAATGTGATTTTTCAAAAGTCGTTTATTCAACTTTAAGCAAATAAAGCAACATTTACGGATAATCATCTTTAAAATCATCTCAACAAAATTATTCTCCCTCATTTCCGTAACAAGAATGGAAGTTAAAAGCTGGATTCTTCAACCGTATGCAAATCATTTCTTTGTTCTTGAAACTTTAAAACGGTAAAACTGCCTGACTCGAGTTTTGCCAAAACTATAGGCTTTGTGTTAAAGTTTCATCTTGCCTTCTAAAATTTCGTACTTATTACATGCTTCTTGTTAACAGTTATTTAACTAAATGAATAATAGTATAATTATGTGTACTTTACGAAAGGTAATGGAAAAAATTTATTAAATTGAAAATTTTGAAGGCAAAATATACGTTTTACTAACGTTGGAGTAAAAAGGAGCAATAGCCCAAATGTTTTGTTAAATATTATAGTTCTCTTAAGATTTACGAATTATAATAAAATTTTATATATGTGTGTGTATAAAATTTAACCCTCTCACTCATGATTTATGAAAATATTAAAGAAAAATTCGTTCTAAGGATTAATATTCTCTGTTTCAATTCTGTGTATTTAAATTTATTTGTTCAGCTTGATCTCATTAAGGGAAAATTCAAGTAGCCTCATATGAGACTTGTTCATGTAAGAGGTTGCAAACATTACAAGCCTCATATGATTCATTTTTCTAAATATTCATTTTATTTAGAAAAAATGAATCGAAATAGACAGATGAAAAATTTAAGCTAAATTTTATATTTAGTTTAATATTCTAAAGATTATTTTATGAATTATTAACTAATACAATGAAATTACAGATATATTAGAGAAATTATCTTAAGTGGAAAGTCTGGAAACACTCAGGATATAGTGCTTCTTTGCATGGAGAACATATGTATCTAGTTTTCCAAGGAGAGCTGGATAAGAGATACTTGGCAGTATATTTCCTCTCTGATTTAGTCAGCAAACGTTCAACAGGAATTTAAACTTTTAAGCGTTTCTTTGTTGGTGGATCCCTCAATGTACGTGGTCTGCTTTTCTTTATGATATGAGTCGAACAACCTTTACAAATAAGGGAACTCGCAATGGATGATATAAATTCCAATAAATCTATGAATTAAACTTTCAATGAATTCTGGATATAATTTTTGTAATAGCAATTGAATTAATCATGGATCTCTGCTGGTTATTTCATTTCCTAAAGCTTTTAAACCTCTAAAAACCTTATCACTAGTATTAACAATATCAAATTCGTTAGATTCGCTTGAGAAATACTTTTATGATCCAAAAACATTTTGATCAATGCATGAATAATTTGATTCTTTTTATCATGGATGTCCATTAATTTTCTCCACGCTTCTTCGTATGAATCATTAGACAATGGTATATGCTTTATCAAAGAAGAGGATTCATCAGAAAGTAAACCCTTCAAATACTAAAACTTCTGACTATTGCTCATTGAAGTTTCTCAATGCACAGTTGATAAAAATAAATGTTTAATGTTAATCTAATGCTCAAACCTGTCAGAAAATACTGATATATTAAGTTTTGGTAATTGAAAATTCGAAATGGATTGCACACTTATTACAACTGAAGAGTGTGTGTGTGTGCGTGCGTGCGCATCAACAATAATATCCTGCGAAACATTAAAACTATTAATTTTATTTTGAGGTTTTAATTTTAAGGGAAAATATCTATCCTCAAATTCTGCGATTTCAGAATCCTCGCCACTTAGTTCTGAGTCTAATCTATCGAACTCCTTAAGAAATCCTTCTATAACCTCCACAAATGTATCAAAAATTCATTCTTTAATTTTAAATCTTCTCCAGTATTAACAGAGGCTTAAACTTTTCCCCTCGCAACTTTAATCTGCTTTATGTGTTCCTTCTGAGGTCTCTGATTTTCCATGGTTAGCGAAGATCATAACGATTGTGCCAACATAAAACCAGAATTTATGTGAAAACAATTCATTGTCATCAAAACAATCCCGGAAATATAGAGCAGTAAAAATCGAAGTTCATGTTCAAACATAGTTCATCAGATGTTTATCTCTTAATTATCATCATTAAGAAAAATATTATTCACTAAATAATAAAATCAAATGAAAAAAAAAAGTTATCTGTTTTTCATTCAGATATCTCGTCGGTGTCTCCAATTTATAAGCAATCGCGCGGTGTTTAATTAAATAAGCAGTCCTTTGTTGATATTTTCTAATGTACTCATATTCACACACACAAACAAACATGTACGAAGAACACATAACATTTACGAAATTAACATGCTTTTAAATAATTATGATTTACCGCTAACAATGAGTTTGCTTTACCTATTTTCACATGTTGAAAGAAAACTGCATCAATGGAGTAAAATGAACATCTTATCTGACACAGCTTAATCTCTAGTTATTCTTACAAAAAAAGTACATACAGCTTCATCTATAAGTAGTAATAACTAAGATATTTAGAATGCGAATGAGAAAAACAGAAATTATTATAATCATAAGAATTACACGAACAATTTGGTATAGAATTTGAAAATGTTATATTTCATTTTTAGGTTTTTTATTTTTATTTTTAGAGGATTTTTTTATCCTCTAGTTTGTACCTTCCTTCATGCTTTTCTTTTACTTTACTTGCTATCATTTAATTCTAATAATTTTTCTGGTAAATTTGTATCTTATTTAGGTTTTATCATAAGCTCAGAAGTGTTTTACCATTTCTTATGTTTATGTAACTAGGTATACAAAAATAATTTGATTGTTTCCTTTCTATTTAATTTTTGCTAGCCTCGAAAAGTAATTCAAGTGTGATTTTTCTTAACTTTTAATTATTTTGTAATTTTGTTTTAATAGGTGCTTCTATACTCGATCTCTCTTAACTCTATATAAAAAATTCATTTTAAATATTCTTTATATATTTATTTGAACTATGATTTTAATTCTATATACAGAGGAAGGGAGGAAAACAAAAACAAAAAAAACATTGATTCTATCTTCTACTTAAATGATCATCCATCCTAGAAAATACATCTGACAATAAGCTAATTGGAAGTCTCAGGTGCATCTTTCCAATCGAATTCCAGGATTTCATAAGTAGTAAAATGCAAATTGTGTTTTTGCAACTTAAATCAATACCTTTACTATCGTATGCTTCCAACGACAATGATTTCATCTTAAAAAGTACTTCAACAAACGAATACTATACGACGAGACTGTTTATGTCTTTTTCCGTGAGTAGGGAAATAAAGAGCATGATTATATTACTAGCCATAATTATAAGCCGAAGTCTGTCTGTTTAGAATGAAAAACTGTTAAAATTACTTTGCAGTGCTCAAGAGTTTTCTAAGTATGGTTTCTATGATAGTATTTGACGAGTTCCATTAAACTTATTAGTGAAGCTAACAAACTTCAAGTGACCTTTTTTTTAACCCTCGTTAAATCAAACAATCAAAATGTTTCCAATAAAAAACTGTATAATTCGTAAGTAAACGAATTTCTAATGATGGCCGAATATGGTGTTTAAACTTTAAATTTTATGACAATTTATAATTTTTATTATTTATAATCAATAAATATAAAATAAAAATACTATATTTGAATTATGTTGTTTCAGCAATAAATAGATTTAGTAGTAATTAAATTAAACAAAACAATCTAAAAATGATGTTTTAAATCAAAATTAATGAGAATATCACTTAAAACTGATGATTGCATGATTTTCTCTCATTTATGTGCAATACCATATTCTCTATCATTCTCAACTCGAATATCTTTTTCTTCTACAGTTAGCCAATCAAATATGTTTCGATAAAATGTCATTTAATCTTCTGGATTGCATATCATGAACTCGATCCTAATATTCAGACTCATGAGGAAAACTCTAGTACGCCGAAGGTACAAATGTTCTTTTATGTCTGTTTGTTTGTATCGGAATACTTCTTCTATACAATTATGTTGACAAACATATAACATCAACTACTAACAGTGCAACATTTACAGTCATATAATATGATTGTAAATGTTGCCCTGGAAATTGAAATCAAATCAATATATTCTTCTGGAACATCGATACGATTATTTTTTTGAACATTTTTTTAATGATTCTAAAACCACATCCACTTGGTAAAACTGTAAGATCATGTAAAGTATATACTGATAAAAGTATTAAAATCGTTTGGAGGCAGTCAAAGCTACCATAAATCTCAATAACATATTGGTTTCTTTCTGCTCAGAGAGACCATGCAACAGATATAAATGTTTAATAAACAGTTTCGTAATATTTTCGATGTAATCCAACATCATAGAGCAAATTTCATTTCCTTCCTTGTTGGGAGGATATTTTGGTGCATATGAATAGTCAATTTGCCTATTTTTAGATCTTTTATACTAAACGAATGAACCACAGTTACTGTGAATGGAAGAGGTACAGCATTGGTATATATGGGAGTGGTAGATTTGCATAAAATCAAATTTTATGGCTGAAGCATCATCTTTTCCCTTTCAAAGATCCTGCTTGCAAGAACCACTTATGTTAGAAACTTATGTTATTTATGTAATATGAAAACAATGATTTCACTATATTGTCGAAACAAAAGGAATGTAGTGACTAAAATTAGCTTTACCCAGATTAGGAATCTACATTAAGGGAGCTATTCCAAAAAAATGCATATTTAGTTACATTTTGACTCAAGAAGTTTTCGAAATGGCTGATTCAAATAAAAAAAAATTTATTGTTGTCACCGGTATCCTTTTTAAGTAATGTAATCCTATGAATTCATTCACTATGGAAATAAAAGTTTTGTAATGGCGGCTTAACATTATAAAATTTTCTCAAGTACAACTTAATGCCTTATTGATTATAGTACACTTGAAATACTTCTTCATCTTTTGTTTTTCCTTTTCACTGAATAGTATGATATGAATAGTATTTTTACAAATATTCTATTGATACAACTTAAAAAATTAATATGCTATTTTGTATGAACTGATAAATTGCTTAGAAGTAATTATTTTTATTAACTTTATTTATTTATTTTTATTATTTTTATTAAATTATTAACTTTAAAAATTCAATTCAAAAGTTTTATAAATATAAGCTTGCAAATGTCAAGAATGATGTATCAAAAGTTAAAATATTTTACATTAATATATATATATATACACTGCTGGCCACACAAAATGCAACACCCAGAAGGACCAGAGATATCACAGCGAAATTTATTTGGCAGATAACATGTTGTACAAAGATTAAATGATTAAAATTACAGCCTCTTGTGAAGTGAGGATGATGACAAAATAAGTAATTAGTGTAGCCGCCATTGTTGACTATAACCGCTGCCACACGCCTCGGCATAGAATCAAAGAGGCTTTGGATGTATCCTTGGGCTACAGCGGTCAATGTGGCTTACATATATTGCCAAAGTTGATCTGGTGTAGCAGAGGGTGGTGTGTTCCTGGCCAGTCGTTGTGCAAGCATGGACCACACATTTTCGATTGGCGAAAGATCGGGAGAACAAGCAGGCCAAGTAAGCAATTCAATCTGATGGGTAAAGTAGAACTCTTGAACATTGCATGCTACTTGTGGTCACGCATTATCCTGTTGGAATATGGCTGATGGCACGCACTGAAGGTATGGGAGGACCACGGGTTCCATCACCTCAGAGGTATAGCGCTGGCTGTTCAATGTACCGATAATGCGTACTAAAAGGGTGCGGGAGTGAAATCCAATACCACCCCAAACCATGATACCGGGTTCAGGACCAGTGTGGTGATGCATAACGCAACAGTTCAGCAGTCTCTCACCACGGTGTCTCCAAACTCGAATCCGACCATCGTAATGTTGCAGGCAGAAGCAGTATTAGTCAGTAAACACAATGTCGTTCCATTTCGTTGTCCATGTCGGCCGTTCATCACCCCATTGGCGGCGCAAACACCTGTGGTTTCGAGTCAAGGGTAAACGAAGCAATGGACGCCTTCAGGACATTCCACTCTGCTGTAAACGGCGTCGAATGGTACGAGCGGACACCGAATGATGCATAGCAGACTGAATCTGTTGTGCTATGGTTCGTGATGTGGCTGCGCGATCTATCACTGCCATGCCCACAATCTGCCTGTTATCACGGGCAGTGATGCAACGAAGTGGGTGCAATCGGCTCCGTCGGTCCGTCTGTCCCTCCTGCATCCAGCGATCACAGATCTGTATCACAGTTGCTTCGTTTCGTCCAACACGTTGACCGATTTCTCTGAATAATAATCCGCAATCCGTATAGGTTACTATTCTTCCTCGGTCGAATTCAGAAACTTGGTCAAAAGTCGCTCGATGCCTTACACGAGGCATAGGTAAACAGCTTACACAAAAAAAACTTACGAAAAAACTATTGCCGTACTTCAAATCGCCAATCTGTTCTCCCCTTATATAGCGCTTGCGAGTGGCGCTACGGTCGCCTGTGATGTGTGTCTGTGCTGCAATGATAATGATTTGCATAGCTCTTCGTTGCAAACGCATGATATAAATTTCACATGGTTTGCATGCTTCCTTCAAGGTGTTGCATTTTGTATGGCCAGCAGTGTATATATATATATATATATATATATATATATATATATATATATATATGAGAATTAGGTGGAATAGGAATTAGGAATTAAATATATAATATTCTTCTTTCAAATTTCTTAAGTTCATATAAATATATTCCTAATCTCATACTGTTGGTTCGAAAAATTAACAGTGTTATCTCAATCAAAAATTATGGTGAAGAACAATATCTAAATATTCTCTGAACATCAAAATGATTCTGCTATACAAATACGTTACCTCTGACAAAAAATATATCAACATAAGGCTTTAGTAGTATCAACTTAATACTATTATTCTTTGTTCACTGTCACGATAAAACCAACCGTAATTGTATTTGACTTCCCTTTAGTGAAAAACATTCTAAAACATTTTTTATGAAGTATTAATTTTGGTTAGAGCTAAGTTCAAAGAGGTGACATTGAATTATGAGTAACATATATATGTTATTACAATATTTGCGTATTTACCCATTATGTATCAAAACATCTCGTTAGCAAAAAAATTATGCACCATACTAGATTGATATTTAATTATAATTCTAATCATTATATACTTAAAATAACATTCAGAAAAGAGTTTTTAAACTATACTAGGAATTTTAACACATTTCTTTTTATTACAAGCCCCTCGATAAATATTTCTTTCATGCGCCATAAAAAGAAAGAAAGAAAAATAAAAACACGAAATCCATCAGAAATGATTGTGTGAAACACTAGTTTTATTCATTGTTTTCCCGAAAAAAATGTTAATAATTATCTGGCAAGCTATCTAAAATGATAAGTCTTTTACACGTTTTACACGCTGTGCTATTCAGAAATAATGAATTTTCACTGAAAAACAAATTTTCTTGTGCAATCAACGAAAATATTTTGATTGAAAAGCGTTAAAGTATTCTCAAGAAAATCGAAAAATCTATGTAAATGACAGAAGTGTTTTTCAACCGTAACTGATAGGAAGTGAAGGGATTACGAAAGAACAATTGAAATAAAAGCATATCTGAATATTTAAGTATGATGTTTTTTTTTCACCGAATTCTAACGTGTTAAATGTGAAACAATGTGTTGTTCTTTATTCTCTGCTTAGTACAATTTAATTTTTCTAAAAAAAAATCTTTTAAAATTTGCAACACATTGAATTAAAAACCTGAACAAAAACAAATAATTTATTTTTAATATCACAAATTTATTATCATAACATTCGGGGTCATAGGATTAAGAAATACCTGAAATGAACGATAAATTAAAAAAAGGTTTTTAAAGCCCACTTGTAAAATATTTATTGCGTAATCATCAGAAATTCTTAAAAGGTTTTCCTCTTAATTTTGTTTTCTTTATAACATTTTTCAGAGAGAGAGAGTTGAGTACTATACTTCTTTTTTTACCAAACAAATAATTTCATCTGACATAAAATCTTATTTAGGTATTATTTTAAAACATTTAATAAAATGTGACAACTTACTTTGTTAGAAAAATTTCATGTAGAAACTTAAATATATTCTAATAATTTACTACTCTTCTTAACAAAACTCCTGCGAAAATCAAAATAAAAGGAACTTAAGCGTGTTTGGTTAATTACATAAGAAATGTTTTCATACATACACAGAGAGTTTCTTATTATTTAAAATATTACATCTAAATGGCATAAATTAATTAAATATTCAATTTGAATTCAAAAGATACGAAATGTATTTCAATTAATGAGTCTATATTCCTTCCAAATGAAGTCATTGCAAAAATATTTCCTTTACCTCTGGTTTAGGTAGCATTTAATGTGAAATAGAAAACAATACAAATCGTGTAAACATATATTTACAAAAACATCCTATTAACCGCAAAATTTAAATTTAAAAATGCATATTTGTACATCAAGTGTTATTAAATGCAAAATTTAAGAAAGATTCTTTTTTTTATTTACTTATTAAATACAAAATACTTAGGCTAAAAGAAAATGTTACAGTAAATAAAATACTGATATTTCAATAATTTTCACTCATTAAAGAGATAAATTTTTAAAATCAAACACAATATATTTAAAAGTAGGATTTTCCCAAAATAAGGATTTACGTTCTAATTCACTTCAAATCTAGACAAAGAGGTTTCAAGTTAATTATTGTTAGCTTTTATGGTCAAATTTCATTGGAATACTTTTATGGAAAACATTAAAGTTTCAAATTTATCCGATAAGACTTCGTATCATATTCATCGAAATGCATAAGCGATTTTAATGCAGCTAAACACGTTTATGCTTTTAACTGAAGATTGGATAATTCATAATTCTCGTAAATTAATTTTACATAACTATATATTACATTTCCCCCTGCATTCTGCAATACATATTACGAATAAATATCTAGCCATTTTTTCATTTTTTCAATTAATTTTCTTTACCGAATTCAATGCATTTTCAAAGACAATGTAACACAGAAATTTCATTTTAAGTTCAAAATAAATTTGTTAATAATATACCCTATTGTATAATATTAATAAATACTTAACTTGATAATTTTTATTACTTTTGTTTTTCTATGTACTTCAAGGAAAGATGAATTTCAACACAGATTCTTAATAATTTACTGAAGAGTTATACTCCATATTATATATAAAAATTACACTGAATAATTACACTCCAAATGATTTAAAAGAATTATATTTTTCATCACTAGTATTAAATCGTTTAATGAACTTAGTGATTAAATTCCTTATTGAAATAAGTGCACCAAAAGATTCTTACATGCATGTCATAAGGGTAAAATTAATTTGCCAAATACGTTATGGATCCCTCAATTTCCATTTCTGACAGTAAAAAATTTCAGGATTTTTGAAACATTCTTCAGTAAACAAAACTACAAAGATTTTTCTTCCATTCTGTTTCTTAGATTTTTTTTAAAAAAAGTCATTTGATACTTTGTTTAAGTATTTTATATTACATGTCTGATAATGGCATGTTTACAATATTTAAAAATCATATATTGAAAACATGTAATGAAATATAAATATTCTTTTATCATTGCTTTCAATTCTTAAAAAAATTTTATTTTCCAGAATAAGAAATTTAGAAAAGAGTAACAATTTTTATTTTAACAAATACAATGTTAAAATTAAAAGTTGAAAATAAATTTATGTATTTCTTTTATATAAATGTGTATGATATTCTGATGTGTATGATATACTTGATAGCCTGAGGAAGGTGAATTATTTTGAAAAATATTTTTTAAGATGTGCATTAAACCTCCTTTTTATTAAGGAACAAATCCTAGTACCAGTTGATAAATGTATATATTATTTGAAATATGTTTCTAAACCTTCCCATCTAAAGAAAAACTTTTATCTTTCTGATTGTCTTCTAATTTAAATTTCATTAACACATGAATTCTGAGAAGGGATTTATATCAGAGCTATGAACTTTATCTTATTTGAGTTTCTTATCCATAGCACAGCCCAATTAAAATCAGCTAAAGGATAGGCAAAGAGAAAATATAAATAAATTAATATAACAGAATTTTTCTTTTATTAAATGAATCTAGAATAGAAAATCTCCTATTATAATAATTCATTGGATTAAAAGAAATATACACAAGTAAACAAAATATTAAAATAA
Source organism: Nephila pilipes (assembly GCA_019974015.1). Classification (NCBI taxonomy): domain Eukaryota; kingdom Metazoa; phylum Arthropoda; class Arachnida; order Araneae; family Nephilidae; genus Nephila; species Nephila pilipes. Next base: position 2,199 of record BMAW01125553.1, on the reverse strand, counting down.
AATCTCAAACCGTACATTATTTTCTAAAATAATTCATAAACTCGAAACTAATATTTTTAAAGTACTTTGAAAAAAAATAGTTATTTCAATCCTTGAAAAACTAAATGCGAGTATGTTGTCTCATATTTATAACTTGTTCGTATTTTTTTGATTCAAACTTCAATAAACTTAGACGTCTTTGATATAGAAAAGTGAATAGATTTTATGTTAACATAAAATTATCCTTATCCTGAAATTATCATCATATTTTTTTTAAAAATAAAGGTTTTTGATGTCATATTTTAACAATGTTATATCTGTATGCTTCTATGCCTCATGATGTAAAGGAAAAATCACGCTTATATACATAAATAATTATTTATGAACAATTAATTACCCATAGCTGTGAGTGCATTTACATTTGCAAGTCTTGCACATAAATTTAGGTACATCTCGCCTAAAGTCCACTACATTTATGACTTTAAAATTTTATAGAGAACTTATGAATATGACTATCTATACGCAAAACACAGTTATAATTTCAAAATTAATTTTTTTTAATTTAAATTTTAAAATTCAAAATTTTTAAGTTTGTATACTTTATTATTATGCAACACCTAAGCTTTTGAGAGTATATTAGAAAAAAATTAAGCTCTGTGTATAGGAAAAAACTTAATTTTATAATGTGAAAAATTAAGAATTATGAGTCATACTTCGAGGCATAATACAATGAAATAAAATTGCATTTGGTTGTCAAAAGAATCATTTTTCTGATCATCAATTTTATTTTTCACAAGTTGACAATCAATAAATGTAACTATCTTCAAGAGAACAATTCAGATGTTGATATGTGTTTTTATAATACTATACTTACTTGAGGTTTTTAATAATCTATTTTTTAGGTTTTATAAGACCTTAATTTAATAAAATTTTAACAATTATTTTACACTATGTTTCAGTTAAAAGAGTCAAAAAATGTGTACTTCCAATTTATCAGTTAAATGAGCTTATATTTTATATTTAAACACTATTTCATCATTCAAAATTGCCTGTAGGCAAATTTAGTTATAATTTATGATTTTATCTAATAATTTTGCGAAAGTTTATTTATTTATTTTTTTATTGTTTTAGCTAAAAATTTTCTTTTCTTATTTCTCTGACTTTTCAATTTAAACTTATTTTCAATTCTTCAAACAAACACAGTTAAAAGATATTGGTTGTCTTTCTTTTTTATCGCTGCCCGTAATAATTAATAATAATCATTCATTAGCAAACACTAAAACACTTCTAAAGGCTTATTATGTTCTTCAGTGATAAGATTAGTAATGTATTTCTAGGTATTGATTTATCTAAAAAGAAAGCAAACAACAAAAAATAATATTTACATTGAGTGTCTTTCAAAATGAAACGTTGTACGAAAACTGAAAGTGTCTTTAAAAAGTAAAAAAGATTTTTGATTCGTAAAATAGCATTTTATTTGAATGGAAACGTATATGTATTAAAGAACTTTCAGTTTTTAAAGTCATATTAAAATTACTATAAATATGAATGTATAAATTCAGCACATTTGATTTTACATAGAAAAGAGAGATAATAATATTTTTTTTTAATATAGAATACTAAACCTAGTACATGTGACTTTTCTTTTTATCAAAAATGAGTTGAAAACGTAAATAATGTACCTTACATAATAATAGAGGAAAAATCTCTGTAAAAATCCAACTTCCAAAGAAAATAGGCTCAATTTTCCGAAAGAGAAAAATTATTTTGCTACACATAGATGACTTAATAATATCTTCCAACAAATATAACACAAAATATTTTTTAAAAAATATATAGAACTAAAATAAAGAATGAAAATTGTAAACAGTAAACATGTTATAACGAGAAGAGTGGAAATTGCCCAATTTTTCTGCTATAAAAATTGCGAAAAGTGTAAGTATCAAAAAGAAACGAATATTTAGCCTCCTAGTATCAATACAAATTCGAATTGCATTGGAGAAGAGTAATAGATGATGGCATCCACTAGAAATTGTTGCAGTTGTCATAAGAAAAGTTTTAAACTTGTGATTGGTTGAAAAATGAAAAGAACTATTACTTCAACCTTATTGCAAAGTTAACGCCTTAGCTTCAAGTCTATTCATTCAATATTAAAATACTTTTGTCCATTTTCGTGAATGTGAGAAGGCATTGGCTAGCTAATAAACCATACTTTATTTG
>BMAW01125552.1:510757-523626 GCA_019974015.1 Nephila pilipes | reverse complement strand
CTCTTTCCGTTCCCTCAGAAGGTTAAATTCTTGAGAAAAACATGAAGAAAAATTATGTTTCTGGAGGCAGCATGCACAAAGGATTTTTGATTTGCATAACTTTATTGAAAACCAAGCAGTTAAAACAAAGAGAATTATTTTTAACTAATTCTATTTTTTACAGGTAATTGGTTATACTTGTGTGGTTATTTACTTACACAATGGATTTCAGATTTACATACTTTGAATACTTAACATCCGAAAAAAATGTTCTAGTCATGCCTCTATTATTATTTTTGCGGTAAGAATTAATTCATTTAATGTTTTGCCACGAGATGAATAAAATAAATCAATTTCTTTCGCCAGTGTTATGAAATCGAATCATTTATTTTCTTGACGAATACTTTTATGCGAAGCGGTCTCTATATCAGAAATTATTTGTTCCTTTAATGATCCAATATTTGAAACGTCTCTCAAATTTAAATAGTACGACCAATTTGTAAATAATCGACTAGTAAATTGTACATATGATTCACAATTGTGACGCGTTATTTTTTTAAAATTCTCTAAATATGCTTGGGGAGTAGGCTCAAACTCTTGAAGTATTAAGGACTTTATTTTTTCATAATTGTTGAGATCTCATCATTTTTAAAATAGGTAATAATATTTACAGCTTTTTCTTACAGTAAATTTAGTTAAATCTCGGGTTTATAATTACGTGGAACACTTTTAGCTTCAAATGCACGTTTTGAAAATTAAAAAAAGAAAGAAAGAAAGAAACCCCAACTTTCTGGTTTACTGAGAATTTTCACTGCAAGTGTACGAATGCTTTTAACTACAAATTTCTATATTAGTGTCCGTGTCTTTCGCTATTCAATTTTGCTTTCTCTTTAATTTTTATTAACTCTTCCACTGTTTGAATTGATCGCATAGCTATTTAGAATATGCAAATTTGATTTTAATTACTGGAAACTTAATTTTCTACTTAATTATGGAGCTTCCAATTATTTTAATTTAATATAATAGCTATTATGACAGTATTCCTTCCTTTTAAGAGAAAGGTGAGTTGTAAATCAAACTCTTAGGCTTTTAATTTTAGTTACAGTTTTATTCATTGAAATATAAATTGCGCTGAATAAAGGATAAATTCTTTTGCGTCAAAAAGAATTCTGGCATCATATAGATATCAACCATATGATTTTTTTCAGTACAAAAAGAATGTCCATCTCATCCATCTTTCACAGAATTTTCGCAATGTAATTTTTTTTCAGATTTTCGTCCTCACTAAAATATTTTGAGCTAAATTTTTGTTAACTAGATTCCATCAACGCAGGCGATTTAGTGTTAATCAATAGTAACCTGACTCATATAATCAAATCAATTGTCTCATATGCCCAGGTATTGCTTTCCTTGTTATCAAAACATGAATTTAAAAATCCTGAAAGTTCTTTCCAAAATAAAAATAAAAACGACTCAATAATTCAAAATTTCTCATGTCGTGTACCATAATCATTTTTATTACAAAAATACAATGGTAATTTCAGTTTTTTCCCATTCATTTACTTTAATTGATTTAATGATTGTTCAGTAGCGTCGCACTCAGAAGCAAAATGAAGGCTATTGACGACAGACCTCGTAATTTTGAAGCTGTGTTAAGTAACGCAGACAACACTTTTCTGTCACCTCCTCCTCCAAACTTCCCCACCATGCCATGAGGGAGGAGACTTGGAGCTTTTACAAATTCCATGTGTATCAATCCAATTATATGTTCAAAACAGGAAAAGAAGTAAATTTTATGATTTATCAAAACTATGGGCTCTGAAAAATTAGCAGTCAGTAACTGTTTAATAAGTTAAAGATATCAGAAGTTATTGATACATATTTTAGTTACCATAAGCTATCAGCTATTTAATATATTGTGGGAGGAAATGCACACGAATTAATTAAAATAAAATTGTATTGCATTCTCTGCTTTTTTCCTTTTATTGTATCAAATAAAAGCAATACTGCAAATGATGTTATTAAGAAAACTACTACACTTATTTTCTTTTAAACCTGTAATTTTTCTCCTCGAGGAAAATAAATTACTACTTGGTATTCCTGATTTTACCATTTACCTAACATATACATATATATAATTTCTGTAATAATATTTAATATACAACTATAATAATTACATTTCATATGGTATAGAGAGTGATCCATTACATATTTTTCCCATAAATATAACTTGCCTATTATTTTTTACGAATTCAGAAAGTCTTTCACAACTGTGATGCAAATTTAATGTCACCACAGATGGAAATCCCATCTAACATTCTCTTCGAATCAAAAACTTCCAATATACAACAGTGTCTCCAGCATTCGGTTGATTGACACACATAATAAAATAGATAATTGCCTGGAAAATAGGAACTATTAAAAATATTTCCCTAAAGTAATACATCATATGAAAATGGTTTATCTCCACCACTTTCCACATCACCCAGGAGATATGGTATGTAAATGCATTAACTCCTTTTCCAGCAGGAAAGGTAGGTTCCTCAGATATATATTCCTTTACACTTTAAAAAACTCACAATTACTTTTACTACACAAAATAATGAATTTTTAATAGTATACAAATGAAACACAGAAGAATTAAAATATTCATTTTATACAGTACTTTAAATAATTAAAAAGCTACTCGAATAAATATACCTAGTGTATATAATTCTGCTTGCATTGATAACAAACGTTAATATAACCTGATACAATATATTAGATATTATTTACACACTTACCTGCAAAAGAATCAAACATGTACCTTCTAAATTCATTTATATCAAAATTATCGCTTCTCTGTTTAATACCCTATTTGTAAAGTACCATATAAAAACACTACAATTCATGCAATCAGTTTGTTTTAGATGAATAGGATATGAAATATGAATATCTTGTTCTTCATGTAACAAAGTATTTAAAGTTCTCCAGAAATCTATTAATTTAGTATACTTACTTTCGTTTCCAAAACCTAAAGATCATAAAAGTATAATTTCTTGACATTTAACTCAACCACTAATAAAACCCAATGACAAGACACATTAATGGGAATGAAAATGAATTCTGCATTCCTAAGTTGGTTAAAATCAAAGAAGTTAACAAGATTACCTCTAATTTCCAGAATTTAAATGTGATAACATCTTTCCATGATGAAATCTCCACTTTGTATGCTTTTGATTTGAATGGATCAATTATACTATCCTACACCCATCCTTTATGAAAATTTGTTCTTTTTTTAAAACAATACTTACTTCCTCATCAGATACATAACTATCTAACGATTTCACCTCATAAAAATGTAATTTAATGTCCTCAATATGTAAAACTATTTGACTGTAATTAGATACATAACTAATTTTGGGGTAAAAGATCCAGTTGGTTTCCTAAACACGCTATCTGCATTACATAATAATGATTGCTCTACTTTTAAATACTTCTTTGTTTCTTTCTTGACAATTAAAGAAGGATATCCCAAAGCTTTCTTCTTCAATTTTTTAATTTTACTGGTACGTTTAAATATACACTGCTAGTTTAAATGCTGATTGGGAGGTAACCAAATTATTTTCTAGTTTTAATTCACTGTTTCTTTCTGCAACTGATTCACACATTGAAACCATAGTTTTTAAATTGCTATTTAAATAAAATAACAGAGTAACTCTGACAAATTTATTTTGCAATAAGAAACTTAATTTGGCAAGTAAAATATTAGTTTCGTAGATTTCTCGTTCTTCTCAGAATGTTCTTCAACTGCAGAATCAATGCAATTTTTTACACAAGCCAAGGATAGAACTGAATCGGTCATGTTCTTTATCTTCAACAATTCCATCACTTAAAACACCATAAAAATATGGAAATTGTTGAACACATAATGAGTTAACTTTTTGAATATGTTTATACAGTAGGCGATTATCCAAGCATACATAAGTATACAAATGCATACATAGAGGTAAATATGATTTTTTTTATACACCTACAGAAGCATTTATCATGGTCTGAACATCCTTCTATAATCTTTTTAACTTCCTAAAACACACCTCCATTAGTTTGTGATTATACTAATCATGAATATATTGCCTTCACATAAACACTTGGGTATATGCGAATTATTATTTTCTACTGATGTGCAAAATATGTATCATTTTCTATATTTAATACAGTATCAATTCCATTGTCTATTCGACAATTGAATTAGCGCTTATGAAATGACTTACAATACATATTGGTATATGCATGCAGAAAGTGACATTCTCCATAATTCCACTCTACCAAACTAATTATCATCGAAATATTCAATGATAGTAGGTTCCTTGCCAGGAAATGCAACTTTAAAATTATCCATACTATTTTTCAATTTTATTGAATTCGTTTCCTCTAAAAGAACTGCTAAAAAAGTCTAAATTTTATTCCTCATTTCTAAACTAGAAACATGATTAGTTAACGGTTTTTTTAAAGCACAATGAAGATGCCATTTGCAAAGGAGGTGTTAAACCTCATCTCCAAACACTTGTTTAAAAGCGGGACCTGTTGTTTTATCATCAGTAATGATGCAATTAAAATTTTAGTTGGGAACACTTTCTTTTATGCTGTCAAATAAACAATGCATACTTTCCATATCTAATTTATTCGTGATAAAATGTGCAAATGGATAACCTATTCTATATTCATCAGGTATGATTAAATTCATTAAATAGGAAATAAATAGGTTTTGTGAGTAGAGTCAATACATAATATTTATTACAGCTTTTTACCATCATTTCTTTTTGTTCAGCTGTTTGTAAGCCAATTTCTAATGAATTATTTGGCATTTTTTTTAAGCTTTAGAACCTGAAACCATATCATTTCCTTTAGGTTTATATAAAAGAACACAATTATAAGTTTCATTATGCAATTTATTATTAATAATTTCAACCAGCATCTTTTTTATGGAGCCGTAAAAGTAATTTCAAAGAATTCATGTTTTTTGTTTGTCAAAAAGGATTCTTTAACAAAATAGTTATCTCGATCACTCCTCATTTTTCTGTTACCACGAGCACATTCCAGTACTTTAGATTTCTCGATACCCATTCAAAGGTTAGCTTTAATAAATTCCCAACAAGTCATTTTAATTAGTTAAAATTTTATGTTTTGAAGCCTTTAATTCATGATTATGCTTTGAAAAGGATTTAAAAATGACATTTTATCTGTCTCAAAAACAATGCATTGAACAGGACATTCAGTTGATGGTATTAAGCCTTTGACATATCTTCAACTAGTTTTCCTATTAAATGGCTTTGATATGACAAACTTAAAACACTGACAACTGTAATATGAATAAACATTTGTTTCGGTTGTTTTATCACCAGTAAGTTTTTTTGAAAGAAGAAAAAGTTCTAGCACCCTCCTTTTCTAGTCGTGATTGAAAACTTATCTTCAAAATTTATTTCATTCGTTGTCATATTTATTCCATGAACTTCTTTTCCATGTGTTAACGACTGTGTCAAGTACCTAAATTTACAATTACACTCAGGATGTGTACAAGAATAAGGCAAAGTTGAATTTGAGCATCGTTCAGTATGTTTCTGTAATTTTGATGAATATGAAAAACTTTTTAGATAAACACTACATTCTAATACTGCTTTTTTCCCTTCTTCACCGATCCCTTTTTTGTCATTCTTATTTTCAATAGCGGTATATACATCCTTCGCAGATTTTACAGTGATTAGAAAAAGATAATAAAGTAAAATATGTATTTCTACACAATATGCAGCATTTTGAATATTCATAATACACAAGAGCACCTTCAATGTGACTTCCATCTTTTATAAATACCATTGTCACATTTATTCAACATTTCATGTACGTTATCGCAATCAAAACCTTCCTCCTCGTTTGAAATATCGCTTTCAGCTATATAAATTTTAAAACATTTATTCTCAACTTTTGATGATAGGGATACGTATAATACTAAAGATTCACTTACCTTATATTTTTGTAATTGGTCTACTTCGTTTGTCAACTTTGATCCCTGGGAGAAAAAAAAACAATAATCTAGCAAATATGTTTAAAAAAACCTGGAAATTAAAAAAGCAGAAAATTAAAACACACATGAAATCAATCAACAATAAAGAACAGTGAAATAAAAATAATATAACATCACAATATCAAGAAAATAAGACTAAGCATCAGTATCAAAATGATCAACCACGTATCTATACAACCGATCAGCATCAAACCTCTTTTGACTGTAATTGGGCTTGGCTCAATAACAAACCGTTTGGTTAACTTGGCGATCTACAAAAAGAGGCCAGAAATATTGTACTAGCAACCATTGTATCATTGCCACGCAAAAAAGTGAGCATTACACGTCCTAAATCGTTCCTAAAACCTGTAAAAATTAAAAGTGCTGTATGAAATTGGAACAAATCAGAGCGGACGAGTAATGTCATTTAAAAATGGCTACACAAATTCCTACGGAGTTCAGTTTATCATTGGTTACCACGTTTAGCAATTTAGGAACCATTGGCTATTTTCTAAATTATTACAATAAATGTAAAAAAAACTGTAAATCGAAGATTCTTGAGGGATCTTTCAGTTTACGGGGTTGAAGATTTTTCCCCGCAAAATCCAAATTTCTAGTTAAAGACTGATCGCCAAGGCGTTGTCCTTGGCAGAAACCAGTTTGTAGAAACCATGCGTGGGACAAACTCTCTGCGCAGTAATACACTGTTTTTTCTGGACATTTACCATCTTTTAAACAATCTTCTTTTCTGAAAAGTATTAACTGCGCAACAGCCATCTTCTTGCTCTTCATATGAGTTTCCTTTGATTTTTTTTAAATAATCCTTTATTACAGCGAACCGCTCGTTGATTTGAGAAAATCGGGATTTAATATTTTTCTTTTCTCTTAAATCGATCTTCTTGATTATAAAGCCTAATATTTTATTAATTTTTCGAAAGGTTATAATATAATACATTTCTTGAATAACTTCAGCCTTAATTCAAAAAAAAAATTCACTTTTTAAGTATATGATTGAATGAATATTTTGATACATATAAAATAATTTTATAACGTTTACAAATTTTTAATGTGTTTACTAAAGATTGTGAAATTGAATATATGATCATGCTACATACATTTAAAAATGTTTTTTGAATATTTGATCTTTGATTAAAGGGAAATAAACATTCATTTCGCAAAAGCAATGTCTTATAAAATATTCAGAGTAAAAATTTAAAGCAACGCCTTCAAATATTTCAAAAGATATATTACTGTTTCGAATAGTTAAAATTTTCCTTTATAATTATTCTAATGAATATTCATACAATAACCGTATTTCATTGCATATCATAGTTTATCCCAGTTTTCATGCACAGATACAGATTTTTTCCACTATGATTAAATAATAGTCCTACTTTATAAACAAATTTTTCTCCCAACAATAAAGAACGTGGTCTTCGTTCTGGGGACAAAAGTAATGTTTTTACAACTTTAGAAAAACAAGAAAAACCAAGCACAAACAATGTTCTCAAATCTATAATATAAATTTAGATTTGCCTATTTTACTACGAAAAGATCGTAACCTCAAATGCCGCTCTATTAATTTAAATTTTTATTTCTCAGAGCATTCACAGTTAAAGAAAACAGAATTGCATTTTCGCATATCTCTTTCAGACAGTTTGTCGCTTCTTATTTTCTTTTTCCTTTACCAATTTTATCCTTATAGGTATGTCTTTCTCATTATTTTTCATTCATATTTACGAGTAATAAGAGATTTTGAGAATAAACAGTAACCCACTGGGGGTCAATAATGATCCAATTTTAGTGGTATTGATTGATTGTTTCATTAACATTATACGAAGAATCAACACTTGGGCTATTGGCGATAGATCTCATTATTTTGAACATTGGTTAAGTGACGAGGACGACACTTGAACTGGAATTCCACTCCCCAAAATTCCACACCTCGTCAGTGCCAAAACTTGGAGTATCATCAGATTTAAAGTGCAGTTGATCCACTTTTCAGTGGATCTTTAGAGAAATTTAGATTAGAGAGAACCCACGATTTGAGGAAAACAACGCAGGCAGGTCAGGAGATTACGATCATGACTACCTGGCTACCATGGCCAATTTTGGTTTAATCGAGTCATGATTACATCAAAAATCTTACTTTTCTAACAATGAAGTGTGCTTCATATTAAATGAAATTGAACCTCAAATTTTTAAGTTCTTGTGACTCTGATATTAAGAAAATGAGGTTCACTCTAGCGTCATGTTTGTTACAGAACCCTGGTTCAGAAATACGACATCCATATCACAAAAGTTATGTGTAGTTTTTATAGGGATTTTAATTTAAGCCAATCCAATTTGGAATTTACGTATGTGTTTGAATCGTAAGCAGTCGTATAACAATTTTAAAAAAATAATATAATCTTTAATAAATGGACTTTACACATTGAAAAAAAAAATCGATAATTCAGATTTTAAAAAAAATTCAAAAGTCTCTCTTTTTATTTTATATTACAATAAGTTTAAAGCACTCACAAATTGAAACTTTCTTTGTAATAAATAAGTAAAATACACTATACAAAGTTATTAATCTAAGTGAATATCATGTAAATTATTAAAAACAGATTCAAGTGTTTTATGTTTATAGTCAGCCATTTTGAAATCTTTAGATTATAAATTTAATTCAATGAGTTAATTCTATTTATTGAATGCACCTAAATACTGTACAGAAGCAATAATCAATTATTTAAAATAATTTAAGTGGTACCCTGAGATTTAATAGATGTTCCCTGTTCTTCTGAGTCTATCATAATTAAAATCATATTATTTGAAGGATCCCACATATGATATAGGATAGTATAACCTTTAGTTTTATGGATTATTCGACTCTGTGAAGGAGAGAAAAGTGTAACGCTTAAAAATTTAAAGATACAGTACTTATTCATGTTTCGTTTTGGTTCATTATACACGTTAATTTCTAATAACAATTCACAATTGAAAAGTGTGAATCAACTGCAATTTTTCCTCAATACTCATTACGGAAATATAATGAGCAAAACGGGTAAAAAAACTTTTAAGGTAATACCTATGTTACATGCTAAAAATCCGATTTATCAAAAACCGTTCAATAACAACATCACACTTTGATATCATTTAATATAAAAAAATGAAAAAATAAAAAAAATTGAAATAATTTTTTTTAATATTTTATTGCAATTATTCTTAAATAAGTTTATAACTGTTTAACTGTAAGAAACTTTTTATAACGTGATAAGATATAACTTAAAGTGTTGGAACTTTTTTATCACAAATCATGCTACAATACTCGTCTTTTGTTCCATCAGTAACACTTTGAAATATACTGCTGAATTTTAACAGATATGACATGAATTCCAAAAAAAAGTTGATAATTCATTCCTGCATTACATATCATTCATCTATATTCCACTTCTATAAATTTTCACAGATGCAGTGATGAGAATGTTAATTTACTTCCATAAATAAGTCATTTCTCGTGCTGCTAATAAATACTCCAAGAAATCAGAAAAATGTTGATAAACAATGAGAAATTTTTTAAAAAGTAAAAGGTTAAAAAAAATAAATTACTTTAGGGAGAAAAAAAAAGTTAACACATAAAATTCATTATTATAATTTGAACAATAAAATGCTTGATGTCATAAAGAATCTAAATTATTTATAAGACAAAATTCGACGTGAACATATTTTTTTTACAATCTTTTTAATTGAAATATGATTATCAGTACAATTTCAATATTTGTTTGAAAATGCTTTTGTATTGTAGGAATTTTTGATTCAGTAGATTTTAATGTTTCTACGATAACTATTTTTTGCAGTTTCTTAAAAGAACAGAAAATGTTGAGTTCCATTTTACCCAAGAATTTTCCTTTAAAAATTATATATATATATATATATATATATATATGATTTCTCCTCCTCTAATTTCTTAGAAAAAATTATACTTTCTCTAAAATGTCCGAAATAACTTTATTAGAAACACGACAAACATTAAAATAAGTTAAAATAGTTACGTTCGCTTTATAGCATCCAAATATATCTTGGAAGATATTAAAAAAAATTCAGATATTCCCTTAAATGATATTCACATTAAAGTAAAATTTTTAAAAGCTTACACTTTAGATTCTTAACGTCAGTGGAGAATACGGATAATAAAGGTTTTGAACGCATAGAAATTTGCTGTATTCATATAATAAAACTATTTTCCAGGAGAAAAAAAAAAACCTTTGGGATTCATGCTCGATCAGTATAGAAAAACAAGCTATTGATTGGAGTTCCATAAATTTTATTCAGATATTGTTTACTATCTGGATTTCAACATAAATTATACTTGAAATTATGAAGTCAAATGCTAGATCATTGTAATATTAAATGAAATATTTTATTTTATCTTTATTAGAATGGAATTAAGCAACTGAATCCTATAAATTTGTTTTTACTTTTCTTGTGACTAATTCAATGCTTGAAAGCAAGACGCGCAAATGAGGCTTTTTTCTCTAGTTTTGATCTGGGAGTTGTAATACCTCAAGGGCGAAAGTATTTGTAGGTAGATGTGTTACGTCGAAAAAAATCTGATTAAAAATTTTTGTGCTTTCACATGGAGTATATATTTTCCATTTCTTAAAAAAATTATTTATAAATGATCAATCATATACTTTAAGTTCGAAAGCTGTAATTTAATATCTTGAAGTTTTATTACCAATTTGATTTTTAATCAGCTTTTACAACAATGATAAACGTTTTTTTTTTTTCTAGTTAAATTATCATTAATATATTAATTAAAAAAATAAAAGTAGAAATTCTAAATATACTTACATAATTATAAATGGTTGAAAATGTCCTTGATTACAACAATAAAATTGAGAAAATGTCAATATAAATCTGTATTGTGTATGTTATTTTTTGAAAAAAATGCGTTTAAAATTCTCAGAATCGATCCTAATCATCAACATCCGTAAGGAATAGTAACATATATACAGTTTGCATTTACAATCAAATGACGTTGATTCAAATATTGCTAACTTGAATTCAGCGTAAAGAAAATGCAATAAAATTATTTAAAAATAGTTAAAGACATTTTATATCTACTTTAGAATTAAAAAAAAAATCAAAGGAGGAGAGAGAAAAATAAAATCTCACTCGTAGAAATTCAGTCTACATTTTGTGTTACTATTCTCACAAATTGATAAAATTGATTGAAAGTTGGTGAAGTTTTATAGCGCAAGAGCCAAATACGGCTATGCTGTGCAAAAAAAAGGTGTAACTATGTTTGAAAAAAATAAAAAAATTGTTAATGTTAATGTCTGAAAAATGTAAAAAAGTAAAATTGGCTGACAAGAAGGAGATTCGAAACATCGCTATCGTATCCCGGGGCGCGTCACCCATGTTTACACAGACAGTAAACTCCATGAGAGAGGAAAAAGAACACTACGGTACCTCGAGGTCGTGAACACAAATTGATAAGCTTTATGGCTTTCCATTGTTATTAAATAATATGTTTTCATAATTTTAATAATAATAAACTGCTTCAATTAATAAAATTGTAATTTCTATATATAATGGAATGTAGTAAATATATCCTTTTCTGCTTGCATGACATACCTCCTCCTTTCTAAGGCATAAGATCTCCTTAAATTTTTAATTTCCTTAACAGTATTTAAAATATTCCCCAAGAGTGTTGTAAAAATTTTTAAAAAGAAAAACGAGCTTAAAAACGGAGTAAAGAACGTATTTTTTTTAAGAAATATAATAAATATAGAAGACATAATTGTATATGAAACTTTTTTTATTTGTAGTAGAATTCAAATCTGATGTAAAGAATTAATTTTTCAAAAATGCAATTAATACAAAAATATAATTGCATTTGGATCCTTTATATATATATCCCTCTCATATATATATTAGATAGATGGTATTTTTTAAAATACTATGAATGATAAAATATACAATTGCATTTGGAACTTTTTTTTTATAAGAGAATGTAATTTTTTTAAATTCTGTCAATTATAAAATATGTTTTGAATTTGGAAAATGTATTTGTAACTTTTATATATATGAGAGAATTTATTTTTTTTGTAAATACGATCAATTATAAAATATATAATTGTATTTAGAACTTTTTTTACGAGATAATGTAGTTTTTAAATACGAACAGTTACAAAATATATTCTTGTATTTGGAACTTTTTTTTTATCTGAGAGAACGTATTTTTTTGTAAATACGATGAATTACAAAATATCTAACTTTATTTGGAGCTTTTTTTTAATTAGTGAGTGAATTTTTTGGAATACTATCAATATAAGAAATATATTATAATTTTTTTTATGTAGCAGGGTTCGAAACAGATACAAATAATTCAATTTTTAAAATACAGTTATTATAAAAGGTATAATAGTATAGAACTATTTTATGTAACGGAGGAAAGCCTAATTACTCAGCTTTTTTTTATGAATCTTTCCTACGTCATCGTGTGTGACGTAACGACAATTGGACGACTACCACATTGGAATGTTAATTGCTCTTTTTGGCGATTTTGGCACGTTTCGAAAAAAACTTCAACCCCTCTAAGTGAAGATTCCCCGATTCGTGTGTCTTGCTGATTGAATGCAAAAATTTTCAATTCATCCAGTCTAACAAAAAAAAGAGATTATTATGTTCTTCAAAAGAGTAACAATTTGCCATCTGAACACAACATCTTATTCAATTAAGATTTGATTAAATTTCCAAAAGGGTTTAAATTATTATATTAAAAAGTTTTTATGTAATATTCTTTAGAATCGTATGTTTAGAATATATATATATATATATATATATATATATATATATA